>JALIZH010001127.1:0-96410 GCA_030522465.1 Rhipicephalus appendiculatus | reverse complement strand
GTTCCATTTTAGGATTTCGCGCTGAAATCTCCGCGCGTGGCGTCACGGATTTCAAGCTGTATTCGTCGTATTTTGGGGGCACTGTCTCTTCAAAATTTCCTGAAACGTGGCATGTTAATTCTTTGGGCCACCAAGAGGTCAATTTACTTCAGTTTTGACCGATTAGGATCTCCGTAGGCCCCAGTAGACGCCGCAAGAATCTATGACGTGGCGACTTCTGCCACGCGAATTTCAAGGTGGTGTCGCCACCCACATTTTCGCGCTTACCAAGAGCCCTGTCATGGCAAGCCTGGTTATTTTGAAATTGTAAAAGAGGAATTTAGTGATAATTGAAAAAAAATATTTTCCTTTTAGTGTGCCTTGAAGTTTCCCCCAAGGACATTGCGCATATATATATGTTTCACATTTTATCTCGAAAAAATGCTTCTTTTATATCAGGCAAGCTATTTGGAGTTCTATGTTGGACAAGTACTGAACTTCTTTTGCATCTTGCATGAGGGGCTACTTGATTTATCTTAAACGGGCGAGCTAAAAGTAAATAGACCAAGCGCTTACATAGTTAACATCTAGCTGGCCTTTATTCGCATTCTTTATTACTTTATATCCCAAGTGCTATTCTGACAGTAATTAAAGTAATATAATACGTTTATAGCTTATCATCGCAAGAGCTCTAAAGCTGGGAAACGATATTGAATATTCCAGCCCACCACTAAAACGAAAGTACTGCACGGAGTCTCGTTACATATAATCCCTATAAAGACATTTGTTTTCCCTGGCTCCGTCACGGCTCCCAGTGGTCATGTCACGTGAGACAGACATGCACAGCCTGATTTGTGCGCCCACATTGTTTGCGTCTGAGCTTTCGTCTTGTTCCGCTATAGCAGGGGTTTCAAACTCGCATCAGCTGATGGTCTGCATTCACGAAACTTTACTCCCACAAAGGTCAGGACAGTGGGTAGGAGGGGGTGGGGGGTGGGGAATTGGTTGCACGAAATGTCACCAAATTTTGCCATTTGAAATACCTTTCCCATATCTCATATGTCTGTCATTTCTGAAGGGTATTTGGTGGCGATATACCAACAACATATCTATACCTATCTCCAAAATGACTAAAATCTGGACGCCGATTCTGAAATACGGACTTTTCTTCATGGTTATGTATGAACGCATGGTCGACACATGGTGTGTATCACAAGAAAATGCTTCATACCTGTCATATCTATGTAGCTTAACGACGTACTAATTAAATGAAATAATAAAAAATGGGACGAAGGCAGTCGTGTCCGGGCCGCGGGGCGCGTGTTTGACACCCCTACAATATATAGTGCGAGAGATACATTATACTGTCGCAACAGCGTGGGAATGCGCAGGAATAGCATAGGCTATTAAACAAGGTGTCCGGCAAAGTATATTCGCTTACGAAATGTCTGGCTTGAAAAAAGACAATTACGAATTCCGTGACATGTGCTTGAGGTCTCTTTACCTCGAAACATACCAGTAAGCGTCGAAAAGATTTTTCGCGCCTTTATTACCAAACTGAAACAAACCCCGAAAATAGATCGAGATCTCTTCGTCCACCTCCTGTCAGTCGTATGCCTGCGTAGTCCAATGACCCCCTTTCACCAGTACAACATCGTTAGGAAGGCGTACACCATTATAATATGGAAAAGAGAGAGATAGGTGCAAAGCATGCATAACATACATTGCTGAAAACTGCAAGGAGAAGCCCTCAAAGAGGAGTTTTATAGATGGCATTGAAGAGCGGCATGACGCTCGGGAGAGAGAAAATGAGGGGATAGTTGAACATAGCTGGACAGCTATGTTCACTGTGCAGAAGTCTGCAGAGACATCCTAAATTTTCTCCGGTGGTGGAAGTTGAAAAACTAGCAGTTGTTCCGTGTACGAATACAGCCGATGAGCGAAGCTCCTAGCTCCTTAGAAATGAGACGCAAACGACTGTGCACGTTTTGAAACTGCTTAACCATACGAAGGATGCGAGACAAATTGTCATTTCGGTGTCTCAGTCGGTGCCAATGATCTTGCGAAAGTAGCGTTCGGTGATGGTGTCCACATCGGGTAGATAGCATTTCCAGTACTCGCAGGAACGGTCGAACCCGCAGTGGCTGTACTGTCGGAGGAAGGAAGAGATGGGAGCACGGAGGAAACTGTAGTCAACCATGGCAGCAGAGTGTGTGTGTGGTACAGGGAGAACGCTGGCTTCTTTTTAACGTGAAGCGTTTTATTTTCTTGCGCCGCGCGCCTTGTTTGTGCGCGGAGAGCGAATGAGAGCGTCTGCTGCGCTCGGTGCCGAAACGCGCGTTCGCCAGTTTGAGCGGAGAGGGCAGAGACGAAGAAAGAGGTCGAGGGCGACTAATCTGCCTCCGTTTTGCATGCGTTCGAATTCCCGCGCTTTGCGCATCGTGCAGACGCCATCCGCGTTCCAGCGCTCATAAAGCTCATTTATCCTCCCGCGTGAGGGGGAGACGCTACAGCTGGCACCGTGCCAGGGAGCTTCAACGGCGACGGCGGGGTGTCAGCCTAAGGAGCTTAGCTCCTAAAAATAACGACTGGGGACGCGTTCACAATTCGTAAGGCATGCGTTTTAGTGGTACGCCTCGGTGGCTAGCGCAAGCAGTCCGAGAAACGTTAGCGCGGCAGAATATGTGATGCTACAGCGCATGGCGTGCTTAAAGGCGGTATATTTTCATAATTTGATTTTTTGCACAATGACATGCGAAGAAACAAGCTCTAAAATATGCCACAAAAAACTGCTATAGTGTATATACTAGCAACGGTGTCATAGATGAAAAGAATGCTATGAAAAATATTTTTTTCTTCCTTTCGGCAGCTTATACGTATTTCTAAAAGTACACGTGGTGCGCGCGGTTCATTATAATTTTTGTCCAGGGTTATTGTAGTTACAAGAACGTAACGAATTTTGATTTCTTTCTCTATTTGTCTTGCCGTGGCAAGGTGCTACTATGCTGACGACAGGCGCTACATATCCAGAAAGGTGCACGATTGGCTTTGTCGTTAGAGCATGTTTTAAATTTTAATAGACCGCAATGTAAACAAAGGGACTGTTCTGTTCCTTGTGCCCTCTATTTTTATTGCGCTCAGGATTGCCAGGTACTCCGAGAGTGACCCGCCAAATCCAGGCCCATTAATAGCCCAAATGTAGTCAGATATTATTAATAAAAAATAGCTCAAAATAGACAAAAAGAAAAAAAAGTAATAGAAAAAGACTTGTGTTTATTATTTCTATAGAGAGAGTTTATAAATGAACAAAAGAAAGAAATGAATCAGGATTAACAAATAAAAACCAGATTAAAACAATACATTTTGTGGAGAGTTACCCATATTATACATGCATGTCTCCAAGTCTGCTGCTCCTCAATGCAATAGCGCATATGTGCTGCAGGTAACAGAAATGGAAGTGAAATGCCGCTTTACTTGCTAGCATTTGTGTTTTGTTGTTGCTCTTTGTGGGTAGGTTATACACTTATGAAGGGTCCAGCGAGTTAATTTGTTTGTCTTCTTTGAAGTGGGGCTGCAATCTGAGGATCATAGCCTAAAGGGAAGGAGGACCCCATGGAGGAGACGAATCGCTTCTTTATTACTTTAAGTGAATAACTAAAGCTAAATGATTGAGGGCACGGTAGTCCCCACAGGGCCGCCAGCCTTCGGTCTTCTTCGGAACGAGGTGGAGTGGTGAGGCCCATGGACTGTCAGAGCGGTGGGCGATTCCTTCGCGGAGCATGGCCTCGAACTCTGCTTGGGCTATGCGCATGCGGTCCGGGGCAAGGCGACGGGCGCGGCAGAAAAGCGGGGGGGCCTGAAGTGGTCCGGATGTAGTGCACGGTGGTGTGCTGCACTTTGCGTGGCAGTCGGCAGGGGCGCGTCAATCCGTGAAATTCGGCGAGGATGGCATGGTACGGCGAGTAATTGTCAACACTGAGTACCTTGATGCTTCGCTGTTGGGTGGTCGTTCGCTGTCCTGGTGTAGAATGTCCCGTTGTCGCGTCGATGAGGAGGCCGTTGCGGCAGTCCGGAAGGAGGTTTTAGTGAGCCAGAAAGTCTGAGCCGGTGATTCGGCATGTTCTTCCGAGAGCGACAGGTGGCGGATATGTGCAGTCTTGAGGTGTTCATAGAGGTTGGCCGTTGGTGGGTTGGCAAGGATATCCCGGACCTCGTTGGCATAACGTGCGTCCAGGTGGGCCGACGACGTGATCGTAGCGGGTCCGGTCTTGCGGGATGCGCGCCAAGGAGAACTGGGCCTCGACCAGGGCAAACCAGACCTCGGGCGAGTCCACCCAAAACGGCGGAAGCTTGACAGCAACACGCCAGGAGGCAGCGTACGGGATGCCTTCTGTAGGAGCTCTGACGTCCTCAGCGGAGCCGGCAGACACGGCCTCGGTCGTGGAGGCGTTGCGAGAATGCTGCTGTTGCTGGGTCTGCAGTTCGTGTTGAAGCTGTTGCAAGTGCTGGCGCAGAGCGGTGAAAGCTTCTGGGTCGGCCATGGCGGTGCGGTTTGTTCGGTTTCCGGGTCACCAGATGATGCCATGTCGACGAGAGGACGCGTCCGAACATAAAACATGACGACTGTTTATTAGCGTAGTAGCAGCAGCGGGGCGAGCAACCGACGCTGCGCTCGAACGTTTAGAGAAGGATTGCTAACTTCCGAGCTTGGCAGCTTGGGTTTATAGCCACCGTCGGTGACGTTGTGTTTTACATAGCTCGGCACACTCACTCATGAGTGCACTCACTCACACTCACTCACACTCATTTGAACGTGGTGAATGTGAGTATGAGTGAGTACTCATGAATCTGAGTGGACGTGAGTGTGAACGTGAGTGAGAATTCCTGAGTGTGAGTGGTCGTGGGTGTGAACGTGAGTGAGCACTCATGAGTGTGAGTAGGCGTGAATATGAACGTGAGTGAGCGCTCATGAGGGTGAGTAGGCGCGAGTATGAACGCGAGTGAGCACTCATGAGGGTGATTAGGCGCGAGTATGAACGCGAGTGAGCGCTCATGAGCAGAGACCGGATTTTAGGCAAATGCCTATTTTGTTTCTTGCGTTCCTAGCATGCCACAATTTGATATATGAGCATGAATTAGAGGTTAAGAAGGGCTTTTATAGTGTTTTTATTGTGCCTATAAATGCCTATTTTTGGCGTTTGTGCCTAAATGTCTATAGGTGCCTATAACTGCCTATTTCCAAAATTGGCGCCTATAATGAACAATATTTAATCTTAAAGTTCGCTTTCGAGCGCAGTTTGAGACAGCTAGTCATGTTACCGGGCAACACTGAATTTTCGGAACTCTATGGGTTCAACCTAGCCCTCTAGTTCAACCAGCTTCCGGAAATTAACTGCTACCAGATTTTATGCCGCCCCGAATTAATTTTTAATCAACTTTCATGCAGATGGCATGCCGGGAGAAAAACCTCCGTCATAGCAGCCTAAACAGGAGGGCTTCGAAGGTAATCGAGCGTGACGGCACTCACGCTGTATAGAAACACCAGGAGGAGTAGATACAAAGAGTGCGTCGAATCTACGGAAACAAAAACAATAACTTGCACCATACTTCTCTAATTCATTCTCACTCTGTTGCTCGTCATGCAAGCTTTAATCGCCCCTACCCCCTTCTCTCGAAAAAAAAATCATTTACGCATATGTAGTCGTGTGTGTATGCGTGCGTGCGTGTGGATATCGCTGTCGCGTTCACCTTTTAAGGCTCGTTCACACCGAAGGCGGGGCGACCAAAGCTGCCAAGCGGCAAGGCGGAAAGCGGGAAAAACCTCCTCTCCAGGCGGCGAAAGCGGGCGGAAAACGAGGCAGAGAGTCCGATTTGCTCCCGGACCAATTTCTTGCCACCCGCCCAAAGTCGCCGCTTTGCCGCAGCCAATCAGAACGCGCTGCGGCGGTGGCGCTGGTGTATCTTTGGGAGAAGTAGTGCCAAGTTATAGCGACACGCGCGCGATGCCCCGCCTCCTCGGCCGCGCGGGCAGCCAAAGGTGGCGTGCGGTCTGAACAGGTGCGCGCACTAGCCGCCTCGCCGCTTCGAAAAGCCCGCTTTCCCGCTTTGCCGCTCCGCCTTCGGTGTGAACCAGCCTTTAAAGGCGAAGCTTAAGGGCCCCCCAAGTTTTTTGACCAGCGTGTTTTGCCGAGACGCGGGTCAAGCTTGGCTGCAAAACGACGGCGAAAGCAAGTGAACCCACACTTACGGTTACCTACCGTTCCGGGTTTTCCGGGACTGTCCCGAATTTTCGTGCACCGTACAGAGTCTCGCGCCGTCCTTGTCGGGACAGCTATACATGTCCCGGATTTCTTCCCGGACCGTCCAGTTTGAAATTTTTATGTGATCCAACGTACGCCCAACAACGCGCCTCACGCGAAGGAACACGAAGTTCGCACTAATCGCACGCACAAAAAAATGTTGTGGTGGCTACGACAGGCTGCAGCCACTTCAGGCTGAACTCCGGCGTGAAGTGCGACAACATTATGCGACAACAAGGAA
Organism: Rhipicephalus appendiculatus; assembly: GCA_030522465.1. Lineage (NCBI taxonomy): Eukaryota > Metazoa > Arthropoda > Arachnida > Ixodida > Ixodidae > Rhipicephalus > Rhipicephalus appendiculatus. The sequence continues at coordinate 89,891 of JALIZH010001127.1, read as the reverse complement.
GTGCTGCGAACAGCCCGTAGCCAGGATGAAGTGATTCAAGAGGCCGCAACTATAAAGAAACAAGAGATTTTTCTCTGGAAGATACCGCACTAATGAAAACTGATTCTGCTGGCTCGCTATGTTAGTGTACAACCCCGCCCTCCTCCCTTCTCGACTTCCTTCCTTGAAGAGTTGGTAACCCTACCCACACACCGCTCAATCAACTTTGTAAGCGGAGCGAGAGATGCATATACGTTCCGCTACTCGCACTATCGCCTTTGCGCAAGCGCTGTACAGTTCCTTCTACGTGTGTGCGTGAAAATCGCTGGCATATGAAGGTCTGACTGGAGCGGATCGTACGCGCTCAGCTAAAGGTGTCTAATGTCTACGAAGAGGAGCGACGTAATAGCGCTAAGAACTACGCAGAACCACTCGTTGTTGTACGTCACCGCACCATTTGGTGTTGTACGTCACCTCACCAGAAAACGGGCAAGCGGCGTTCAGTATGACGTTTCAAGTCTTTTTACGCGGCGCGTAGCGTTGCAAATCGTGGCAGACGTGATTGTGAGCGCTCAGTGCGTGCATTACACTTGCCAGCTCAAAACGCTCATACCTGGTGAGGGGCCCTTTAAGGTGTTCACCAACAGGAGAGAAAGTTACCCTACGCGATTAGACCCGCCTCCCACGAGGCAGCCCTCCCTTCTGGTCTTTTAGTGGTCTGGCTATCTGCCCTTGTGCTGCCCTTCTCAGACACGCCGAAAAGAACGAGATCCAGGAGTGTGTTGATTCGACGGTGGACACTTGACTCACCATGGTACACAATAAAAGCAGAGACCGCGTGTTCTGCGAACCGCGCGGGAAATAAAGACAATTGCAGGCATATGTTCAACCAGTTCAACCGTTGGCGCCTTTGTGCCATCATAATAACATTTCTTGCTTCCCTGTCGTTGATAGAGGCCGCGCACGTCTTTTCTTGAAGTTATTTGAATTTATGTAAAAGTTTATTGTGCCTATATTTGCGATTTTGGAAGGCCTAAAACTATGTTTTGCCTGCCTGTTTTTGGCGCCTAAAACGCGCCTTTTTAGTGCCTAAAAATCCGGCCTCTACTCATGAGTGTGAGTATTCGTGACTGGGTACTCATGAGTGCGAGTGGGCGTGAGTGTGAACGTGAGTGAGGACTCATGAGTGTGAGTGGTCGTCAGTCTGAACGTGAGTGCTCATCAGTGTGATTAGTATGAACGTGAGTAGTCGTGAGTATGAACGTGAGGGAGCAATCATGAGGGTGAGTAGGCGTGAGTATGAACGTGAGTGAGTACTCATGAGTGTGAGTAGTATGAACGTGAGTAGTCGTGAGTATGAACGTGTGGGAACCCATGAGCGTGAGTAGGTATGCCGCACAGAGAAACACGGCGACACACACACACTTACACACACACACGGGCGTGCGCGCGTGCGCACACACACACCACACGCAGTAAGTGGTCTGCTAAGGAAGTGAGAAGCCCTAATGGTGCTGACGTTGTTATCTAGCAGCAGGTAACGAGACAAGTGATATGAGGCCGCAAAAAAAGCTTTATAGCTCAGTAAGATTAGTTTCAAGTTGTAAGAAAACAGGAAGCAGAACTAACAGTCGGAAAATGAGATTTCACTTATCTTCAAGAGATAACTGTCACTCGCGCAGCGTGTTTCTATAGGCAAGCATGGCGAAGATGCTGCCGGATACGTCAAACATCACCCAGCTGGCATTCTGATTCTGCGCCGTACGTGTACGCTGTGTACCCCGGTGGCGCGGCGCACCGTCGCGTCGGCCCCTGTCTCGGCGCGGCGTATGCCTTTTTTTTTTTGCAGTTACAAGCGCAACTGACATCAGCACCTAAAGTTTTATCTGCCCTTGGTACACGTGGTTACGAGACGTAATTGCAGAAGGCTTGATTGACAGCCTAGTTTATAGACGGTCATTATCAAAATTTGGCAGCGCAAAGAAACTAAGCGTGGAGGGAGCAGTACACATCCAAGCGCTTGTTTATGTCCTGCTCTTTTTGTGTCTCGTTATTTTGTGCTGCGAAGTTTTCTTAATGAACAAAGCGAAAATTTGGTATCTGCTTGATGTATGACTTTCTTTCGCAATTGTAGACTGCCAGGTAATCCAGTTAAACTGACCTGGCAGATGCAAGCTTCAGTCAAGCTTAACTGTAAAAGTTCCCTCTCCTTTAATTTCTCCTAGACTACCAAATTCGCGTTCTCATATAAAACAATGTCCCCTTTCGAAGCAGCAACACAGCAAAGCACATACCTTCTGGACATGCAGTTATGTACAATGACTTCATTTTGAAGCGTGGGATGTGCCAAACACAATAACTCGAGTTTTCTTACTGCAGCTACACACAGTAGCCATTTATGTGTATCATATAACTCGGATTTTATCTTTAGTGGAAGACGATTGCATGTCCAAGCTAATATGTGTAGCCGTGTATGTTAATGAGAACTAACTGACAATGATGCCAATGAAACCTTGGGGGATGTTATTTGAAGTAACTGTAATGTAAATGTGAAGAAAAGTGGATGAAAAGATAACTTGCCACCAGCAGGGACCGAACCTGCGACCTTCCTTGCCATCATTGTCAGTTAGTTGTCATTAATATTGTGTCTAATAAAGAAAACAAGCCCTTAAATTTATATTTCTTTCCTTTAGCCGTATATGTGTAATAACAGTAATAAAAGTAATATAGGTGATATCAGAACGTTCGAGCGCGAACTAGGACGGAATTATTTTTATTTTTTTAATTTTTGATTTTATTTTTTTTCTTTTTTTTCTTTTTTTAATTTTTTTTTTATTTTTGTTAATTTTTTTTCATATATAGCTCCGCCGAGCTCCCGCGATGCGAGCGCCCTCACGCACTTGAAATGCATTCGCATTTAAAACTGGGGATGCGTAAAGCACGCAGCGATGGAGCGGTGTTTCCTACTGGAACATGCCAATCGCTGCTAATGTGCAATGAGAGACAGAAGACTCCGACTGGACACAGAGACTCGCAGTCCGCTTTTAGTTAACGCGCACGCTGCGAATTTTTATTGTTCAACAACGCACAGGAGAAATCTCCCACCGGCACCACCTTGGAGGTCAAGATCCATTGCCATATATACGGGGTGGTCAGTGAACGGTTGTGCAGCGCGAGCAGTCGGTTTTTTCAACCACGAAACTCGCTAGCAGACGCTGCCTGTGTCGGCGTCGCGAGGCGAGAGAGGGGGGTAGCGTAGGAGAGGAGAGAGGGGGGGGGGGCGCGCATGCGCAGTGGGAGTGTGGACGCTGCGGGCAGGGACGCCTAGAGGAGAGAGGGGGGAGCGTAGCAGGGGAGAGAGGAGGGGAGGCGCATGCGCAGTGAGGGTGTGGTTGCCGCGGGGAGGGATGCCTAGAGGAGAGACAGGGAGAGAGGAGGTTTTTTATTTTTATTTTTTAAAGGGTTTGCGCATGCGCAGTAAGGGTGGTCACGCCGCCCGCCACCACCACCGGATTAAGCTTCGCCATAAGATGCTTCACATCTAACACGTGCCGGCGCTTACCTCCTCAACCTATCCTCCTCCTCCGCGGACAACGCTGGACAACGCTGGACAACGCTGGACAACGCCGGACAACGCCGGACAACGCCGGATGCCTGACATAGCCCGACTATGAAATGCATTCGCATTTAAAAAAGTGGGCGCTCGACCAAATATTAGCGTCGTTTTTACGGCTCCGAACAAGCTGGCAAAATTGTGCAGGCTCAGCAACCCAACTGCTCTCAAAGCACGTGGCTGTGAAAAAAATCACAGAACACGGCACGTGCGATGCAAGGAAGGTGTCGTGTACTAGCTCCCCCTGTCGTGTGGGAAGTCCTACGTGGGGCAGACGGGGCGGTGCCTCAACGACAGGCTTAGAGAGCACAAAAACATTGTCAAGAAGGGGGGCGACGGTTTGTTAACCGCGCATTGCCGCACATGTGGGTGTTCACCTGTTTTTGATAAGTGTTCTGTTATACGCATGCACAAAGATGAAACTACGCGGTTTATCGTAGAATCGGCTACTATACATAAGCTAGGCCAGGAATGTGTCAGCGCACCATCTTTATCATTATCCAGAAAAGAATTGTCAGTTCTTGATGCCACCACATTTGCGCATGCCTGAGTGTCCGCCATATGTCATGTATATATTCTGTGATCCGGCTTCCAATAAATCATTGTTGAAAGTTAGCTCTCGTGTGTGTTCTCCCTGTCCTGTCCTCGTCACTTCAGTGCCGCGCTTAACTTATGATCATGTATATACACACATGCGAAACAAAAAAAAAAACTGCGGGAGGGAGGGGTAGCTCTCCCCTGTGGTTACGTCCAAGCAGTATTAGTTATTATTCATCGTACCATGCCTTGCGGGTTGCTCTGATTCTGCAAGCGCAACACGCAGCCAGTCAGTGTAAGAGCCCTTTTGCAGAGTAGTCGGTCGTGCGTGACACATGGCCAGGACAGCAAAAACGTTTCGGATTCAATATCTTGGTACGCCTATTTGAAATCTCCTAGTTACACACATCCTCAGCAAAATTTGGCTATATGTTTACCACTAAAACAGCATGCGTGCACAGTTTCCCTTATACATGCGGTGTTTCGTTAGAAGAGCCAGGTCCACTTTAAGTGAAGCTGAGAAAAATCCTGTTTTCTTGCGTTGCTGAAACCTTCTCCAACAACTTTTTGCCACTGTGCTCCTATCAGCAATATACAGCAATCCTATATTGCGTCTAAAATCTATATAGCCCAGTATCGTCGGTATTGAGGAGTAAAATTTGTATTTTGCTTTTATAGATTAAGACATTTCATTTGGGCTTGAACTGGGTACTCAAAAGACGTGTAATTGGCAGTGAATGAATGATTTAGCAATATTTTTTTGCCAAAATTAACAATATTCTTGTGTTTTCGTCGTTGCCATCAGTTGTAAAGCATAGGCGTAATGGCGACGACTACACTTGTAAAGCCAGTGGTCCTTCCAGGCAACAGACGCACCAGTCTGAACTGTGAGCAGCGTTTTCTTGTTCTTGGCATCTGTTCAAAGTCTTCAAAAAGCTTCAGCTCTTCTTATTATTATTATATTCTTAGCTGATTTTATTCCACGCCGCTACGGATCACTTCTTTTTCAAGGGAGAGATCAGTGCCCGATATCTTCGTTTCAGTTGTCTTATATTTCAAATATACAGTCTTGGAACGAAAGAAAAACATGATACTGTAGCGCCAAAACTCGAAAATAAAAACTAAGAGGCAAATTGAAGTAGGAAAATTGGCCGCTCACTCTTCATGTTCAACTTTTGCCCTACAACATCATGTCCTTCAGTAAGTAACAACTCGTTCAACAAAAAGTAATGGTGGAAAGAAAGCACGGTAGCAAAGCAACTAGAATACAAGTGAAACAGATTGCGTGCGGTCATGATAGCTGTTTTTTTCATGATTGTTGACGCAGCGCTGGTAAAATCAATCTGGATCTGTTTCATTGCAAGACGTCCAGAATTTGGCTGATGTTTTATTCTAAACAGCTGTTTTGAATTCACGTTACAGTAATTACCCCAGTTGGATGACAAACTTTTAAAAGTGAAAGATACTCAGGCATGCTTTACGTTCCCATGACAGCTAGGCCACTTTTGGTTTGTGCAGTTGACTCTTATAGTAAAAAGAGCAGCCTCCACACTACGTGCGGGAAAACAATTATAGGACGGAAAAAAATGTTTAATAAAGTGAAAAGATACCAGGTGTCTATATTTTGATACGAGGAGTCTTTTATTTCTATTCAGGTGAGTAACAAAGCAGGTACGTCCACAACAGTTGCAAGGGCCATGATGTCCAGCGGCTTTCGACTGTTCTGCTTTCTCCTTGGGCAACTGCAAACAAAAAAATACAGTTTGCCACCGATTCTTAAAAATATTGTAGCCCTATGCGCTATATTACGCTAGGACAAGAGAGAGAAGCATATGACAGGACGTGCTGTTGTACTTCCCTGTCATCTCCTCGTCTAATGTAGCGGTACAATATTAAAAAAGTATTGTATGGCTACATTAATGTATCACCAGCTAGCTCCACAACGTGTCTTGCTAACGATTTACGCCATTTGTTTCCTGATTAGCATGATGATTATGAGACAGGCCAAAACGTTAGGACGGGCAATAATTCCGAACACCTTGAGTTGGTGCAGGCGCACAATACGTTAGATACTTAGGTGCTTGCGTGTTTAGTTCGCATGGAAAGTGATTAGGACAGCCTGAATAAAACCATCGATTGCGTTGTTTGAAACTCTGCTCGAAACGCAGGATCGCTACAAAAATGAGACGTTTTACGCAGTATATACACATGTGGTAAAAGTGCATTAGCACCAACGTCACAAATTTCAAATGCGAACAGTATTTCTATCACTGGATCGACCGGGCTTCCTATGAACGAAGCACATAGGTGCTCATGTCACCTATACACAGGTTATTCTGCTCCGTTTGTGCAAAGGCTTTTCACGGATACGCTCTCTCCAATGATGACGTTGGAAATACACACACGAGTGATATGGAAGCAGCGCACATACAGGGTGTCACAGCTATCTCTGGCCACAGTTCACGCGCTCAGTGATGACGCGACCAATTGCATGTTCCTGACCATCGCCTGGAGCATGTCACGCTATTTCTTGTGTCCTGAATAAGTGCTTCATATATAATAATTCTTCGGGCTTAGTGGAGGGCTCCGGAAATTTCGACCACCTGGGGATCTTTAACGTGCACCTCAATCTACGTACACGGGCCTCAAGCATTTTCGCCACCATCGGAAAGCCCGTCGTCGTGACTTTACCCACTACGGTAATGTGACACGACGTCAGTTATACGTCATCGGCGCGCAGCCAACGACTGGGCAGCCCCCCCCCCCCACCCCCCCCCCCTCCCATATGAGCACGTGTCATAGCGGCGCGGGGAGGAAGCGCTATGCGAAGAGCACCCTTCCCCTAGCGGGAAAGTAGCGAGACGCCTCTTTATCTCGGAGGCTTTCGTTCTGGCAATACCGCTTCTCCCGGAGTCTCGGGCTCTACAAAACGGCAGAGGGCAGCACAGGAAAATGAAAATACGTACTGCGCGGCCGAAACTGCATCACCGCAGGGCTAAGGCGCCGTTTCGTAGGGAAAATGACCAATCGACGAGCTCAGTGCGCGTCAAGTCGCCGATCGGCGACCTTGCGTCACTGCGCGTACAAGGAGGATTGGTCAGGCGTAGGAAAGAAGCGCGCGAATTGTTTTTCGAAATGGAGGGTCTGCGCGGCGCCTAGCGCTGTGATATTCGGCAAACGTGGTCGTCGCGGTCTACTGTACGAATTAACGAGCTTGGTTGGGGGGGGGGGGGGTGTAAAAAAAAGTCGGAGCCTGTTGACGGGCCCTTAAAATCTTTCGAAAGGACGAAGCTGGGAAAAATTGCAACCAGGAAGTTGTTGATCGGTTTGAAAAACGTCCGATTGCAATGTTTATAACTATTCATCTATTGGAAATTAGTGTTTTTCTACCATGTGATATTTCCACTCGCCCGCCAGTGCTGGCAATGATTCTCGTGCACGCTGACGTTCAGCATGCAACTAACCATAGCATTTCCCCGGTTGTGCTGTCTCAACAGGGCAACGACGATGGTGGTGGCTGTTCGACAAACACGTTTTGCTAGCGAAACCACGAGCGAAAACCACTGCGTATGCTTATGGCTGTCATGAACCGGCGCGAGGAAAGCATATTGTTAGCACGCGGAACGTTAGGGAGCACTAGAATCACGGGGCGCATAGGCGCGCAAGCAGGCATGTCACGAGCACGCTTTGTATTTCGCGGGCATCAGTGGTAAGCAGAAAAACAGTTATACTTAATGGATAGAAAGCTAGACACTTTCTGATCGGGTCTTTACAACTTCATCTACAACTTTTTCATTGGAATTTTTGCCCAGATTCATTCCTTCTGTAATGAAGGTAGTGGACATGTGGCTTGACCAAGGGAGAAGAGAAAGACTACGACGAGCGATCGCTGCCCGCGCTTCTGCTAGCCCTTGTAGTAGAAAAACCCGTGTCCAGTTGTCACGACCCCTGCCATTAAAACAACCTCGTTTGAACTGGTGGAGGAGCCGGGTGCATCTGGTCTTCACCCTGGAACTGCTGGAACTACGCAGCCGGACACTACCACGACCTGTCACGATGACTGATTCGGGACCGTCTCAGGGCGCTCCTGATCCCGCACCTACGCCTGTCTTCTGCCCTGGCGCACTCCAGCAGCGCGATCCTTCCACATTCAGTGGTACAGATGACCACGACGTGGAACACTGGCTTGCCGAGTATGAGCTGGTGGCCGCTTACAATAAGTGGGACGCCAGTGACAAGCTCACAAATCTGAACTTCTACTTCACCGACGTCGCAAAACTCTGGGACAAAAATCATCGAACTGATCTCACCACCTGATCAGATTTCACGACAACGTTCACGGAGGTCCTTGGACGTCCTGCTGTACGCCGGCTTCGAGCTGAACAGCGCTTGCGTGGCAGAGTCCAAAGAAAAGATGAAACGTTCACGAGCTACATTGAAGATGTGCTCTCTCTTTGCAAGCTCGTCAATTAATCTCTAGATGAAGCGGGCAAGATCAAGCACATCCTGAAAGGTATCGATGACGATGTATTCCAGATGCTTGCTGCGAAAAGCCCTCAAACGGTCACAGATGTCATTCAGCTCTGCCAGAGTTACGATGAGCTGCGCAGGCAGCGCGCTTCCACACGCTGCGCTGCTCAAGATACCGCCGATGTTTCATCTTTGGGCGTACGCCGTGACAGCACCGATCATTCAGCTCTGCTTCCACTCATAAAACAGTTCATTCGTGAGGAGGTCGCACGGCAGCTCTCTATCATCACCACAACATCGGAGCCAGCGGCGTCTCTGGCGCCTTCTCTTCGTCAAGTCATCGAGACGCAAGTTGCCGAAGCAATGCCCTCTAGTTCGACTCCATTGCCTGTTGCTGCCCCACTCACCTACGCTGCCGTTGCTGCTCGAGCATGCGCCCCGCCGTCTCCTGCCGCTTACCAAGCTACTGGCAGAGTTTATACGTCACAGCCACCGACAGGTCCGCTTACACTTCCGTATTCAGCCAACCGTGCCCCTGCCCTTAACCCATGGCGCACGCACGATAATCGGCCCATATGTTTATCGTGTTTCATTCCAGGTCATGTAGCTCGCCACTGCCGCCGTCGCAGCTTCCATCTTCGTGACAGTTCAGGAGCCTCCAACTACGTTCAGGCTCAACCTCCATATGCCGGGGCCTCCAACTATGTTCAGGCTCAACCTCCATATGCCGTCCCTGCTGATCCTACTCCGGAACACCCAACTACTAGTCACCGACAATTCGATCCACGCCGGTCGTGTTCTCCTCGTCGCCGGTCCATTTCCCCAATGCTACGTCACCGCAGCCCGCTGACAGCCGCAGTTCCGGAGGCAAGAGCTGCGTTACTCTCGAACATTTCAAGACCTAATCTTTCTCCTCCGAACGAAATTGAAGTGTCTGTAGATGGCGTCAATGTACATGCACTTGTCGACACTGGAGCTGCCGTATCTGTCATTAGCGAAAAACTCTGCCGCAATTTGAACAAGGTGACCACTCCCCTTACGGATATCTCTTTACAAACGGCTACGTCACACCACATTCAGCCGTCGGCGTTATGCACCGCGCGAGTCGTCATACAAGGTGTCATGTATGTCCTCGAATTTGTCGTCCTATTCCGTTCCTCGCACGACGTTATTCTTGGATGGAACTTCCTATCGTCAAACTCTGCTGTAGTGGACTGCGCTCCTTCCGAACTAACATTATCTGTGCCGTGCTTCGACCCCGACGACCGCCAGTCCAGTAAAGTGTTTGTCGCTTTTGACGTTACCATTGCACCTTTCTCCGCCGCTCTCATTCCGGTGTCGTGTGCCCCTGTTGCGACAGCACCTGTTTTGTTTACGCCATCAGCCAGTTCCGCGTGCCGTAGGAACATCTTGCTTCCATTCGCTGTCGTCACTTTCTGCAACGGTTATTCTGAAATTTACGTGTGCAATCCCTCGGCAAGCGCTTCATCAGTACTCCGTGGGGAATGTTTGGGGAACTACGAAGTTTTCGACTGCGTTATCCCCGCTGCTATGCCGGACCCTGCGGTGTCACTCTCGATTTGTACTGTCACACCACCTACTACGGCCGATGACCATGTGGAAGTTTTCTCCAAGGCCATTGATCCTGAGCTCACGCCTAACCGACGCGGAGAGATCGTCGCCCTACTAAAGCGTTTTCGCGCTTCATTCGATTGCGATCAGCCATCTTTAGGCCGAATATCAGCAGTCGTTCACAGTATTGACACCGCCCAGCAAGCCCCACTACGACAGCGTCCATACCGTGTGTTGTCTGCTGAACGCTGTGTCATCAACCAACAGGTGGACGACATGATGAAACGTGGCATGATCGAGCCATCAAACAGCCCCCTGGGCTTCGCCGGTGGTCCTCGTTAAAAAAAAAGACAGGTCCATCAGGTTCTGCGTCGACTACCGCCGACTCAACAAAATTACGCGTAAAGACGTGTACCCTCTGCCCCGTACTGATGATGCATTGGACTGCCTACAGAGAGCAGAATTCTTTTCTTCATTAGATTTGCGCTCCGGCTATTGGCAGGTGCCGATGGCGGAGGCCGACCGCCCGAAGACGGCCTTTGTAACACCTGATGGACTCTACGAATTCACGGTTATACTCTTCGGCCTCTGCAACGCGCCAGCCACTTTCGAAAGAATGATGGACGCTACCCTTCGCGGTCTGAAATGGAAAACATGTCTTTGCTACTTAGATGACATTGTGGTATTTTCAAGCAACTTCGCGTCCCACCTTACTCGCCTCGAGCAAGTCCTGACGTGCCTCTCTACGGCGGGTCTTCAACTTAATTTGAAGAAATGCCACTTCGCTGCTCGCAAGCTTACCATCCTCGGCCATGTAGTTTCAAAAGACGGTATCATTCCGGACCCTGCAAAACTTAGTGCCGTTGCCGCGTTCCCAAAACCGACCACCATCAAAGAGCTTCGAAGCTTCATCGGTTTATGTTCCTATTTCCGACGCTTCATCCGTGATTTTGCTTCAATTATGCTTCAAATTTTGCTTCAAAAGTTAGTTAATGATACTGGCCTAATTAGGCATTTGATCAGAACGCCAAAAATAGCCTGACGTACTCCAGGCAATGGTCAGTAACATGCAATTGGTCGCGTCATCATTTCACTGCGTGAGCATTCTTTTAAACTCTGGCTAGAATTAGCCGGGGCACCATGTACACATCGTAAAAACACAAATAAATAAATATTCAAACATTCTTTCAGGTTCCGCGTGGTGTGGGAATCGACATCATGAGAGCAGCTGCCTATTACGCATTCTTTGCAACTTATAAGGGTACCTGCTTGGGCCAGTTGGTACCTATTCATTGTTACGTTCTTGCGCTCCGCTTTGAAGACGAAGACTGAACCACACAAACGTAAGCGCAAACTTAAGACTGAATTTATTAGACGGACACTTGATGCTTTTATACAATCGTGTTTCATGCTTACAAAAAACATTTACGAAAAATGATTAACAAAAAAATATAAACAGTACAATACCGATCACCATTCATGCTGAGGAAACACACATTTGTCGTACATCGCTACATTACGAATTAAGATACAGTATTTCCTTCTGCCTTAGCCCCAAAGATGCCATACTGACGCGGTCATCCCCCAGGCGAATAATCGCAGACGCCTCAACGATTTCGCGTGTCATCTGATTATTTTGTTTGAGCAACCACCCTGGTTTCACACAACTTCGGCTGGCATCCGCATTATCGAAAATGGAAGCCTAGGTGTCCTTCCACCGATTTGTGCACATTGTTGTGCTCCCAGAGTCTTTCATTAAGCACCAGTCTGCGCTACGTATTTCTTTCCGCATGTGAGCGGAATCACGTATGCCACATTTATTGCGATCGCAATATACGCACACTCTCGGCTGGTTTTCGCTGTCGGCGTCGCCGTTGCCGCCACCGTCATGTCTCGTATACGTATATGTATCTATATATTGTAACAATCTCACTACAAGGTTAGCCTATTTACACTATTTATTAAGGGGCGAACTTGAGCCCAAAGCCAGACAAAAACAGCTGTTCTGAAAGCACCAAAAGTCCTTAGGTCGCGCGAGCCGCTCCTTCGAATGCCGTCTTTCTCTTCTTCACGTGTGTTGGCCTCTCGGTCTAAGCTCGTGCGCAAGTAGGGCCAGTCGGTGCAGTGCGGCCAACCTCACCCGTCACAACGGCGTCAATATGAAATGGAACACTTCATGAAAACTAAGTTTCCTGTGGCAATATCCCCCCCTCTCAAGGCGCATCGCCCCGATGCGTACTAAGAGGCCGCATACTGAGTTCCTTTTGCGGGCGAGCTCGGAGGAATGAAGTAGTAGTGGGTGGTCGGTGTGGCTAGTCTTCGTGTCTGTCGTAATACGACTTCATGCGTGCAATGTGTACGTGCTCCGTCGGGTTGCGTCGTCTCGAATGCGCGTGTTCTACAGACTTGACTTCATAAACCAGGTCACTGAGTCGCTGGACTACTTGACAGGGGCCAAAATATCGGGAAATAAGCTTTTCGGACAGGCCACGTCGTCGTACTGGGGTCCATATACATACTTTGTCCCCAATGTCGTACCGCGTTTCACGTCGTCGGCTGTTGTAGCGGTCTGCGTCGGTTTGCTGTTGGCGACATATTCGGTACCTTGCTAACTGGCGGGCTTCTTCCGCTCTTTGGAGAAAGTTGTCAAGATCGAGGGGGTAATCATATTGGTCTATCGGTAACATAGCGTCCAGCGTTGTGGTAACTGCACGACCGTAAACTAGTTGAAACGGGGTAACCTTGGTGGTCTCTTGTACGGCGGTGTTATAGGCGAAGGTGTCGCAGGGTAAAATTTCGTCCCACTTCTTATGCTCAACATCGACGTACATAGCTATCATGTCTGCTGGAGTTCTGTTCAGCCGCTCAGTCAGACCATTGCTTTGAGGATGATACGCGGTGGTTTTTCTATGAACAGTATGAGTCATGTTCAGCAGGCACTGCATAAGTTCCGCCGTGAAGGCCGTTCCGCGATCAGTGATGAGAGTAGTTGGAGCGCCATGCCGGAGAACTATGATGTGTACGAAAAACTGAGCAACTTCAGCCGCCGTTGCACGGTGCAAAGAGTCTGTTCCAGCGATCCATTTCTTGCTGAGTGTAGAGGTCGGAACGGTCCGAGGAGGTCCATGCCAACTTGTTGGAATGGCGCTTTCGGTGGATCTATAGGTTGTAGAAGACCCGCCGATTTAATGCTTGGTGTTTTTCTCCTTTGGCATTCTCGGCATGTCTTAACATAGTGCTGTACTGAAGCTAATAGCTTAGGCCAATAATAATGCAGACTGATTCTAGCGAAGGTTCGACTCACGCCGAAATGTCCAGATGTGGGCTCATCATGGCACGCTCGTAGTATTTCTTACCGCATGGTTGTAGGAACGACAAGCAAAAACTTTTCACGGTGTGGTTTAAGGTTTCTCTTGTAGAGAACATTTTCTCGGAGGCAGAACGATGTAAGGCTTCGAGAAAATATGCGGAGATCGTATGTTGACTCCTTCCAGGTGTTGAATGAGTGGGAGCAACTCGTTGTCTGCGTGTTAATATTCGGCTATTTGAGTAGTCTCAACAATGCATAGTAACGGAAAGTCCTCGTCTTCTGATAATGCTGTGTCTGCAGGCGCCCGTGACAAACAGTCAGCATCGGCATGCTTCCTTCCAGATCGGTATACCACAGTTATGCCATATTGCTGCTGTCTGAGGCTCCACCTTGCCAATCGTCCAGATGGGTCCATGAGGTTCGCCATCCAGCAAAGGGCATGGTGATCGCTGACTGCCTTGAAAGGTCTACCGTATAGGTACGGTCCGAATTTACTGATGGCCCAGATGACGGCAAGGCATTCTTTTTCCGTGGATATATAGTTCGTCTCCGCTTTCGATAGAGTCCGGCTGGCGTAAGCTATGACCTTCACTTTGCCATTCTGCCACTGTATGAGAATGGATCCAAGGCCGATGTTACTGGCGTCTGTGTGTATTTCCGAGTCAGCTCTCTCGTCGAAATGGGCAAGAATTGGGGCGCTTTTCCAGTCGTTTTCTTAATTCGTGGAAGGCACTTTGTTGCTCGTTTTGCCATTCCAAAGGCACATCATCTCTCGTAAGCTTCGTTAAGGGTTCTGCGATCTTCGAGAAATTTCTGACAAATCACCTATAATAAGTACATAAACCAAGACATCTCCGTACTGACTTTTTGTCTGTTGGTACCGGGAACCTTGCGACGGCGGCTGTCTTATCGGGATCAGGGCGAACATCTTGAGCGCTGACGATGTGCCCAAGAAATCGTAGTTCTTCAAAACCAAATTGGCATTTTTCTGGTTTGATTGTCAAATCTGCTGAACAGATCGCCTCTAACGCTGACCGCAGACGCTTCATGTGCTCCTCGAATGTAGCAGCGAAGATGACCACGTCGTCAAGGTACACTAAACAACACTGCCACTTCAATCCGGAAAGTACAGTGTCCATCGTGCGCTGGCACGTTGCCGGCGCACAACAGAGACCAAATGGGAGAGCCTTAAATTCATAGAGTCCGTCCTGATTAACAAAAGCAGTCTTCTCACGATCGCGTTCATCAACTTCGATTTGCCAATATCCGCTTTTCAGAGCTAGTGAGGAGAAAAACTTTGCGCATCGAAGCCGATCTAACGTGTCGTCGATACGCGGAAGGGGGGGTATACATCCCGTTTCGTCACAGCATTCGTTCTGGTCGAACTGCGCAGTGGGACGAGACACAAAGAGAAGGCGAGACAGACAAGCGTGCTTGTCTGTCTCGCCTTCTCTTCGTGTCTCGTCCCACTGCGCAATTCGACCAGAATGAACTTGTACCAACTCGCCCAACTCTCCACACAGCATTCAATTTCCGGTAGTCGACACAAAACCGAAACGTGTTGTCCTTCTTCTTGACAAGCGCCACGGGAGATGCCCACGGACTGTAAGAAGGCTGGATAAGATCATCTTCAAGCATCTTCCGTACCTGATTCTTCATAACCTCCCTCTCCTCTGGCGAAACACGACAGTAGTGCTGGCATACCGGCCTGGTTGTCTCGTCCGTTATGATCCTGCGTTTTTCAATGCACGTGCGCCGGACCTTTGAACTGTTGGTAAAGCAGTTGCCGACTTCCCGTACGAGGTCGTATAGCTGTTGACGTTGAATTGCTGAAAGGCTGGGATTGACAGATATTACGTCGCAGACATCAGGTGTTGGTTTCATATCCGTTGACGTTACTTCAAGACTGCATATTTCTGTCGCTGCTCAGAACTCATGAAGAAAGGCTATGGTTGTCCCCTTCGCTTTGTCAACTTGTCAAGAGGATATCAGCGCACCCGTTTCGCAGCTTGATAATCCCTCGTGCCACGCAAACGCCTCTCTTTTCAGGAAAACATCCATATTTCTCTCAGCCAACCCCTTCGTAATCTCTAAATTTCTCATTTCTGACGACAACCATTACACTGCTCCGTGGCGGTACTTTCACATCCGCATCGACGACGTGCAGTGGAGTGATGCATGGTTCATCTATTTCTGCTAGCTTTATAGCGCCATCCGTCGAAAATGACACGCTTGACCTCTGTAACTTGATAATAGCACCATTAGCTTGCAGGAAATCCATGCCCAGTATAATTTCCCTCGAGCACACGGGTAGGACGACAAAGTCACCGACGTATGTGATGCCCCGTATTCCAACTCTTGCGGTGCATCTGCCGAGAGGTGTTATAAGGTGACCGCCAGCCGTGCGTACTTGAGGTCCATTCCATTCGGTCAGAACTTTCTTTAGCTTCTTCGCTCAGTCGTAACTTAAAACGGAGTAATCCGCACCGGTATCGATTAAAGCATTGTGATCTAGTCCGTCAATAACCAGCGGCAAGTCTGAAGTTATTTTCTCACTACTGCACTTCTTTACCTGGAAACAGCCGCCGTCACACTGGTACCGCAGTGGAGGATCTTCACATCTCTGGTCACCAGCAGCCTCGCCTCCACAGGTCGCCCTCTTCAGTTTCCCGAGTTTGGGCTAGGCGAACGATGCCTAGGCGTGCTTGGGAAGGGACGTGGGCTTGGCGAGCGGTGGCGTTTAGGGGATTGTGAGCGCTGTTGATGATGTCGAGGCAGGTCGAAGTTCTGACGCGAACACAGGTATTCTTCGATGTCGGATGGTCTCTCGCCGTTTCGCGGACACGGTGCGTTGATGGCAAATCCCCTAAGACCAGCTTGACGGTATCGGCAAAACCGGTACAGGTGACCATCCTCTCCACAGTGGAAGCACAGGGGCCTACGTTCGGCATCCCGCCATACATCGCTTTTCCGAGGCCTTGTCTCTGTCGCACGAGGTGCACTGCGTGCTGCCTCCACGATATGGGGTGGAGAGCAGGCCTCCAGACCATCTCAGAGTAAGTTACCGCACGTCTTGTCGGTGGTGCATCGTTCTGCGGCTGCCACACGGCCTGCCGAATTTCTTCTCGGACAAGGTCAGCAATAGACAGCTCCGGTGAGACATCGGGTGACTGCAGCTTGCGTAGTTAATCCCAGACTACCGACCGGACGAGTTCTCGCAGAGTATCCAGATTATCCGCAACGCCTGCTGAGTAGACTCCTGCTGATGCACAGGCCACGTCGCGATTGTACTGCCGGGCTCTCGCTGCAGCGTCGTTTCGAGGGTTGTTGCTTCCCACCGAAACTCAGCAACAGTGCGCGGTGGATTGCGAACGAGTCCAGCAAAAAGCTCTTGCTTTACCCCATGCACGAGGTGACGCACCTTCTTATCTTCCGTCATGCTGGGATCAGCTCGCTTGAACAGGCGGGACATGTCTTCTAGGTACATCGGAACCGTCTCGTTCGTGCGTTGATTACGTGTACAGAGAGCTGCTTCTGCTTTTTCACGGCGATCACTGTTACCGAACGTGCACAGTAGCTGCCGCCGAAACTCTTGCCATGACGCCGGAGATGGCTCGTGGTTTTCGTACCACACTCGCGCTGAGTCTTCCAAAGCAACGTAGGAGTTGCGCAACTTGCGTTCTTCGTTCCATTGGTTTATATTGGCCACTCTCTCGAAATGATCCAACCAATCTTCGGGGTCCTCGAACAGGTCACCATGGAACACCTTTGGTATGACTGGTTGGCTTACGATGAGCTGTGCCGGTGTAACTTGGCTGGTCATAGTGGTGGTGTCGCATGTCTCCGTCGTCGATGCCCTTGACATAGAGGGAAGTGGTCCGAATTCTGGTGAATCCCCTCGAATTCAGCGGCTGGCTCGTTGGTGCACCGGCGTAAGCTCCACGGCTTCCAGTTGGTCAGGGCTTGGACTTCGCTCTCGTGTGAGGCTCGGAATCATCTACGCCGCACCTCCACCAGAAAATGTAACAATCTCACTACAAGGTTAGCCTATTTACACTATTTATTAAGGGGCGAACTTGTGCCCAAAGCCAGACAAAAACAACAGTTCTGAAAGAACCAAAAGAACTTAGTTCCCGCGGGCGACTCCTTCGAACGCCGTCTTTCTCTTCTTCACGCGTGTTGGAAGCTCGGTCGAAGCTCGTGCGCAAGTAGGGCCAGTCGGTGCAGTGCGGCCAACCTCACCCGTCGCAACGGCGTCAATATGAAATGGAACACTTCAGGAAAACTCAGTTTTCTGTGGCAATATTTATAAAAGCCACAAAGAAAAATAATTCAGAAATATATTTCTCACGCGCGGCATCCAACGAGGGTCCTCTCACACCGCAGCGCGCGGCGCTAACCGCTGAGCCACGAAAGCGCATATCCTTCAACGTTCAAACGGCGAGCTATTATATACAGCGTGTTTTCCGCATTACCAGCGAGATGGCGCAAAGGGCGCGCTCGGCGGGGCTTTAGCTCGGCGGCCCACTCGCCACGACGCGCGCGCTCATGCGCTCATCTCCCACGCACGGACGTCTACTGCCCCGTGTGCAGGAGACGTCCGTGCGCGCCCGCGCTTATCTCGCGGTGGGGGAGAATTGTACGTCTTGGGCTTTCGCCGGAACGATTGCGTTGTAGTTACCGAGCGCACGAAGGTCACTTCGCTCGCTGCATTTCCCCCCTGTTTGCGTAAAAAGCACGCTTTTCAAACACTGCGAAGTAACATGTGACACTTGTTAGTTCGCGCTCGTCTGTGCCTGTGAATACGTTTCGTGCGTCGTTTTTGTTTGAGCAGCGCGTTAAGTGTGGAGCTGTGAACGTTGTTCGCTTTCGTCCTGCGTCAGTGAGTGTGTTGCTTTCTGCCGTCATGTCTGCGTGAGCAGGGCGCTGCACGTTTCGATCTGCTTGCGATTCGTCGCTTGACATTCGAATTTGTTGCTATCGCATTCATTGTTTCGCCTTGTGGCGAAACTGTGACTTTTTAAACACAGTCCACAAACTTGTTTCTGTGGCTAGTTGTGCAAGCACTTGTTCCCGTCACCTTTTGTTTCTTAGCTTGCAAAGTGACAACTTACGGGGTGCCGTAAAAACCACTTCCACTACGACGCGGCCCCCCAATCATTCTCTCAACTTCTATGAATTACACATTTCTGTAACGGCCGCGGGGGCATTGCTCACCAAAAACCCGATGCCGGTGAGTGTACAGCAATGCCGGTGGGCACAAATAGGATCTCGAAGTTGCGTCGGTGACATGCATATTTGTGTGCGCCGTTATCAATAACTCATGCTCTCTCTATTCAACAAAACCAAGTGGATATCAAGATTTTAACAGCGATGCTGCTTTAGCTCGGCGTAAAATGTGTGGAGTGTGTGACGATTCCCAAAGACCATCGTCATCAAGAAGGGGTATGTGCCACATAATTTTGGCAAATCGCACTCTTCACCTCTACAGCGTGGCCTGTAATAAGCCTGATAACGAGCACAGGGAGATAGAGAGAAACAGAGTAACAGGCACGGAAAGATATAAAGAAAGAGACAGAAAAGTTCTTGCAGACAAAATTCATGAGGCGGAATTCAAACCTGCATACCCTCGATCTGATGGCGAGCGTGTCAACCACTCGGCTATCCAGTGGCACTAGCAGAGCTTCGTATGGTAAGTGCAGCAATGGGGCGGGACAAGCAAGTGAGGGGAAGGAGGATTGTGAAAAAATTCTTAGCGAGCAGGGGATTCGAACCCGCATACTCTCGATCCTAAGGCGAGTGTTCAACCACTCGACCATTCTGGCACGTTAGCATAGCACAGCGTTTCTTTAGTGCAGCATAGCAAGGGGGGTGGAAAAAGGATAAGTGAGCGTAATGAGGATAGATGTGATGGTTCTGAGGGAAAGGAGGACGGGAGAGAGTAATGCGTAGCACAGAGATAATGATAAATAGATACCGAGGACGTAGCCGCGCATCTCGAAGCTTGACGCGTCGGTCGACGGTGAGTACGAGCGGCGACGGGTCCGTGGTTTCATGTGCTAAGCTTTGCGCAACTTAGTGCAAACTGCCCTTATTTTTTTCCATGCCCTTGCTAACTGACACTCCCAACAACTAGTAAGCGGTTGGAATTCGGGTGGGAAAGTGTAGCAGCGGGGCACCATGCGAAGAGGCACAGGTGTAAGCAGCCACTTTGTACAAAGAACTCGCAGGTAGATGCACCAAGTGAAATGATTATTTCCACCTGAAATCTGGAAGCGTTTGTTTGTTTCATTCCACGTACCACGCTATGAAGACCACAATCAGTGACATTTTGTTTTTCAAGAGAGCCAGCAATATTCATCAGTAGAGTCACGCCAGCAAGATCCATTAGTTTTGTCTTAATAAGTCTGAAAAACTTGGCATATATTCTTCGTTTATTTTATTATAAACGCTCAGAAAATAATTTGTGAGATCAATTTTTAGTACTTCGTTTAATGTTGGGGTAGAAGGAAGCATTGAGAAATACGAAAAACAGAAAGAAAGAAAGAGCCCTTCACTAGTTTGCCAATTGACGAAGGGCTCCTAATTTCCTTTGATGTATAGATGGGACTTCGAGTACTGTTAAGGTGCTAACAAAATTACACATTTTCCTTTTCGAGACCCGCCAAATGTGCCGAAACCCGCCGAACAGTGCGCTGCTGGATATAATCGCGGAGCCCACGCTCGCCCTAGTGCACGTTCACGTATCACCGCCAGGGGCGCCCACATTGGGGCTGAATTTCTATGGAAGATTTTCTTAATGTGGGCGAATATAACCTCTTTGTATAATATATGAAAGATTTTCAAAGTGTCGTACGCTCGCACTGATAAAATCTGTGTTCATCCCCCACGGTAGCTTAGCACGCTGAGGTACTGCGCTGTTTGGCCGAGGTCATGGCTTCTATTGTCCTCCGGCCACAAGTGCCGCATTTCGATGTGGGCAAAATGCAATAACGCCCGCGAACTGAAATTTAGGTGCACATTTAGGAAACTAAGGTGCTGGTATTAATCCAGAGACTTCAAAACTACGGCGTGCTACAATCATATTGGAGCTTAAGCCGGAAAAACCAACAAGTTCTTCGTTTTTCGAAGGCGCTGCGTTTGCAATGCATTAGCAAGCATTGCTTGCTAATGCTTTGTAATTGATGCAAGCCAGTTTACCGTAGTAAAAGATGGACAGCACATTTCTGACCACGTGCATGTATGTTACAACAAGTCTGTATCAGTGCAAAAAATATGACATGTAAGGATTACAACAGTCGCATCCCAGAAGTAATGCTACCGGCCATTTTCCAACACGATGTCTAATAAGGTGCTTTTTTAAATACTTCATTTGCTTGAATGCATTTAGTTCAGAGCCTCTTTCGCAACCATTGGTTTAGTGTGACAAAAACGTGGCAATAGGTTAAGGATATTCTATTTTTTTAGCAACAAAGCTGTTGAATCTCAGATAAAAACGTCTCTGGTGAGCAAAAAAAATCACGCCTTATCCACGAAGTGAATGATGATGAGTGGGCGAAGCTCGATCGTTTTCATCCATGGCAGAAAGCGAATGAGTGGTCTGGAACGCGCTTATACTTCATGGTCATCAGCGTCATCGTCATCGTTATCACATGTAGTGGGTACAATCCACTATACTGGAACGCGCTTGTACTTCATCGTTATCACGTGTAGTGGGTACATTCCACTATACTGCGTCATCGTCATCTTTATCACGTGTAGTGGGTACATTTCACTATACTGGAACTCGCTCATAATTCATCGTTGCCACGTGTAGTAGGTACATTCCACTATACTGCGTCATCGTCATCTTTATCACGTGGAATGGGTACATTTCACTACACGTGGATACCTACCTACCTACCTACCTACCTACTACTACTACTACTACTACTACAACTACAGAGGAGGGACATACCCACACCCTAAGGAGCTTCGCCCCTAAAACTGTCATCATCATGAAGTAGTATGTGGCAAAACGTTAAGGCAAATTCCACTGCTCACCAGTGCCGCGTGGCCTATATTAACTCTGACGGGTGAGAGAACGAGTACAGGGAGAGAAAAAAGGCCGACTGAGAGAAAGGAAAAGGAAAGAAAAAAAGAAAGAAGGATATAAAGAAAGAGAAAGAGAGAGATTCTTGCCGAAACTAAATCCAGGCATCTCCACGTAGTGAATCATGACGAGTGAGCGAAGCTCTGGGTTGCCCCATATAATGTAAATTGGGTGACATAAAGAGATATAAAATGCCATAATGTCTACGTTGAAGTCGCCGACAAGTATAAAGGGTTTGTGCTTGCAGGTGTTTTATATTGTTCAGTCATAACTACAATTGATATGAGTCTATTTTTTATCCTTTTGTTCTGTCACATGCTTTGATTGATGGTTGCTTAAATTTCGGTGTTTTTACGATGTTGTGGCCTGTTATTTTATTTTTGTTAACCTTTTGTTCTGGCGTTTGCTTTCATTGATGGGTGCTTAAATGTCGGTGTTTTTACGGTGTTGTGGTATTTATTTTGTTCTTGTTAACCTTTCGTTAACCTTTTACACGGTGCTGTGCCGTGACGGACACCGCGAACACGGACACGGACGTGGACGGGCAAGCCTCGGCCTTAAGGTTCTTCGCTTCTGAAAATTCTTCACGAGGCGGGATTTCAACCCGCGTACCCTTGAATCCGAATGCCAGAGTCCTAACCATTAGGTTATCCAGACACGCTAGCATAGCATAGCATACCCTTGTATAGTATGGTGAAACAAAGGGGTGAGGAAGGCAAATGGCGTTAAAGAGGAGGCATGTGATGGTGAGGATGAGGAAAATGAGGAGAAAAGAGAGTAAAGCGTAGCACAGAAAGAATGAAAAAATAAGGGCAGCTTCGCCCTAGTGGGGCAAAGCCTGAAAGAAGTGCGTAGCTGGGAAGCCTTCTTTGTTTCTCTTCGATTTTCTGTTTTTCTGCTCGTCTCTCTCTTTTTGTATTTAACAGTTCCTCCTTTCTTTTTCTCTCTCTTTATTTCTTTTTATTTATATTTTCTCCCTTTTGTTTCCTTTCTCTCCCTTTCTCTCTCTATTTCTCGCTTGCTTCCTCTTTTTTCAATTTTCATACATGATTTTATGTAAAGTGGACCTCACTTAATATCATCATCAAGGCTCTCGAATGACAAAAAGAAAACTTCTCTCTGGCGCAAGCGCGCCCTACAGATGGCTATGCTATATGTGGTTTTGCCTGCGTTACGCCAAGCGACGACGCCAGCATACGACAACCTGCCGCCTAAAGTGTTCCGCACTTAAAAGAGAGAAATAGAGAGAAAGAAATGCAGAGAGAAGATGAACGAAAGAGAGAGAGAGAGAGAAAATAAATAGAGAGAAAATATGATACAAAGAAAGCGGAAGCAAGTATTTCTATCGTCTAGCGACCAGTTAGCCCACCACCTGGCCAAGCCGCGCATGCGCAGTCGCTAAGCCACGTCCACCAACGGAGACATCGCGTGCAGCCTTTGCTCTACAGTGCATAGCCTAGCGGCGCCCGATCGTGCCTGGACAGCCGTCGGACGTACTAAAAAAAGTGCTTACTCACGAGGGGGAAGCCGCGCATTTCAAAGCCTAATGTGTCGGTTGGCGGGAATTACGAACGGTCAAGGGTCCGTGCTTCGCTGTGCCGAGCTTTTCGCGAATTAGTGCAAACTTCCCCATGTTGTCAGCCATAGCCGTCTGGCCTGTACTGTCAAAGCCTTTGGTGCGCATTCCTCATCGACGCATTGTAGCATCATTGGCAAGGCCCGTGCCACGGCGTGTAATGATAGCGCAGCCTTATGACGTGCGTTGTATATATATATATATATATATATATATATATATATATATATATATATATATATATATATATATATATATATATATATATATATATATATGTATGTATATAATACAGGGTGGCCAAACTTGCGTTTTATGTAATAAAAGATATCACTGCGTACACGAAGATAACCGCCTTTGCAGATAACATGTATCCAGGGGGGACGCAAAGTGCGACAATAATAATCGCTGTTAGCCACCCGATTAACACAGATTTAACTTTTCAGTGATTGCAGCCAGCGGGCATGTTTGCACTGAAAATTGGAGGCAGTAGCGTTTCTACGCAGTCCCACTTGGAAGAACTCTTCCAGCATGTCTGTTCTCCAAGATATGCCACTGCAAAGTTTAATTTCGGTTTGCATGATTACGCATGCAAGACAGTCAGCACTGGCTTAAAGCTTCTCCCCGATCCGTCGCGGCTGTTCCGTGCCTCGTTTAACCTGACAAGGGGTCAAAAGCACAGAAAAAGATGATAACCGTTACCCGTTTACTAACGGCTGACGATAGCAAGCAATGACTGTTCGTCACATCGGGAAGGAACACTGCGGCTATCCTACCCGCCTTGCATGCGTAATGATGAAAAACTACAATTAAGCTTCGCAGCGGGATATCTCGGAGCACAGACATTCTAGAACAATCTTTCCAAGTGGAACTGTGTGGAAACGCGATTGTCTTCAACTTTTCACTGGAAACATGCTTGCTTGCTGCAGTCACTGAAAAGTTTATTATTAAATTTTAGTTAATCGGCCGGTAACAAGGGATAATTATTCTCTCACCTTGTGTTCCCCTTGATACAGAAGTTATCTGCAAAGGTGGCTTTCATGTTATTTGCCGTTCTGACTGGCTTAACATTGAACACCCAGTATATACAGACGTGTGTTTGTATATACGTGCGTGCGTGCGTATGTGCAGAAACGGCGTAGTGAACCCGACAGCAACCCCCCCCCGAAAGTGTCCATATGATTACTAGCCCAATAAAGGAGAGATCTGCTGTCAAGCAGTCACGCTTGAATGCCTTCTTATTTATCGCCTACCATTAGGTCTATATTTGTGAGCGCGAGAACGTGTGCTGCTGCTTTAGCGGCCGGATGGATACTCAGGGATATTATTATTATTATTTGTAATTTGAGGAAATATTCCAGTTACATAGCTGATGCGATAACTTTCGCGAAACAAAGAAAAAGATATAAGGAATTTTCTTAGAGTACAATGTGACCATACAGTCTTAGAAGTAAAGGAGGAAAAGGGGTATCGAGGATGCACCTTTAGAAGAGTAACAGACCTGTCACACCCATTCCTCCTTTTCTGGGGTAACTGCGAAGGGACGAACTGTACTCCCCGTTCGCGGTTACTCCTCAAGGGAGTAACAGTTACTTTTTGCGCAAAAGAAATATCAGTTCTTGGTTCACTTAACCAGCATTTCGAAGTCTGTGCAGGCATTTTGATTAGATGTACAATCGATATACAAGTATCACATTCAGAGATTAATTTCAGAAAATCTACAGCAAATACACGGGATTCGAACTCACGACCACTGAGTCAGCATGCGCGTACACTAATCACTACACCACCACACGCTATTGCACCGCCTGGAAGGAAACGCGTTTATGCAGGCAGCGATGGGTCGTTTGCACACGGCGCGAATATTACTGCTGTTACTCTTAAAAAAGGACACTGTGCTCCCTTAAGGCGAAAGCGCCCCCTTTTTTTTGTTTTTTTTTCTTTTGCACATGGCATGGCAAGAAGGGCACTTTCCTCCCAAGAGAGCAAAGGGCCTTTCTTGTCGTACCATGTGCAAACCTTTGCACACAGTTTGTCTCTTGAGGGGAGAAAATCGCCCTTTTAGGGTTAACTGTGCAGTTAATCCGTAAAAATATTTAGAGTGTAGTACAAGCTGAACGCAAAAACCGTCTTAGCGGTGTTACATACAGCATGAATTTTCTAGAAATCTCGGGAAGAAGTTTAAAGCAGCAAAGCGACATGAAAGGTGCATGGTTGTTGATATCTCCGTTTGCTAATCCGGTTGCACTAATTGTGGTTACTTCAGACCTACCTCTTTCTAGAATGCTTTCCCTACATCGTGGTTTGATGGCTTGCCATGTCGCCGATGTTTATCGAGGGTAGGCGAGGGTATTTTTTGAGGGTAGACGCCGATAGCCGTCTTCGATGCAGCGTATCTCAAGCATGTTGCAGCCTCGGAGCTACAATGAAGAAACACATTTATTGTAAAACGAAACATATGGCATCATATCAGCACGCGATGTTCTGCTAAAAGAATTCCAGCGACCTCCACTCCTTGAAAGCCGTCGAAGCAGCGACGCTGGTGCGTCGCGTGGGGGGAAAGTGGGGAATGTCGCGTATAGTGTTTGTATCTTTATAACTTGGAAGCGCAAAATCGACGAGGACAACGAAGGAACACAGATACACAGGACAGGCGCAAACTCGCAACTAAGCTTTATTCAGAAGTCTCCCTAGATATATACACCGCCCAGTTGCACACGCAGGCGCAATGCACATCACAATCTACACCGCTAATCAGGATCGGCAGAGCAACAAATATCCATATCACAGCCAGGTTTCCAAAAACAGTTTTTCTTTACTGCGCAGCACAACAGACGTGTCACTGATGCAAACACCTTCTTTCTTTTTTTATGTGATAGGCCTCCATTAGTTCTCTCGCCAGCGCATTTCCACTCCTGCCCAGAATTCTGCCCAGAATGGCTGGGCTATGCCCTCGCATCTCGGCACCACTTAAAAAATCGCCGTGCGGAAAAAAGCACGTACGACCCTACGTCACATGCGCCGTGGGCGTTGTGTACGAAATCCCGCTCACTTGCGGAAGGGTCTATATCGGACAGACCGGTCGTTGTGTCAATGATCGAGCGCGGGAACATGAGCGATCTGTAAAAAATAATTTGACGTTTCATCTGCCTATGCATTGTAGGACCTGTGCATGCGAGCCAGTGCTTTCTAGCATTCGAATTCTGGGCAGGAGTGGAAATGCGCTGGCGAGAGAACTACTAGACCACCGTGGCGGGGCTGGGTGCTCTCGTGATCACCTGCTTAACTTGGTGTAGACCAAAACTAGTGTGGGAGGGTAAGATCTTTTGAGGTTTCTGACTGTCTGGTCATGACACGAATAATGTGAAAACCCCGTCGCGTACGACGTGAAACTCTTTCCTCCACATACGTGTGGTACATATTCGTATACCACGGGCCGCGGTATGCGGGTATGCGCCGCAGGCGTTTCACAGTTTCTATTTAGCGAGGAATGGAGAGAACAGAGATTCGTCATGTAAATGTGAGAGCGTTTAAGAAAAACCGCCATCGGCAGCATCGACCCGAGGAATACAAAGAATATATGTTATGGTCCCAGGAGGAATCGAACCCAAGCATTGTGCGTGACAATCAAGTAATCTACTATAGAGTCATGCCAGGTCTCGGAACTCCTTTGGAAAAAGACCGTGTGCAGGTGTAGGCTAATGTTGGTGAAACATCAATCGAGGTTGCAGGGCTGGTTATCGAATTTTATAAGCAGTACATATTCACTCCAATGATACAGGCGTCACGTCGTGTTAGCGTCAATTGTAGTGAAGCGCCATCCACAGAAGTTGGTCTAGTAGCACTATTCAGGGCTACCATCCTCGCGAGCACAAGCACAAACCACCGGTTAGATGTTTGGCCCTGGTTTTCATTGGTGGCCGTCTTGACTGTCGTATAAATCTAGCAGACACGCGCAGTTCCGTTTATAAACCCGCCCGACGCCACTACACAGGACATACTCTGTTCAGAACATATTCTGCGCAGAACATACTATGCTCGCCTGACCGCTTGGAAGCAACGCCGCCTCCGTTCTTATACCTATAATTTAGAAGAAAAAAACTTCCTCTTCTCCCGCTGAAGGGGACCATGTGCGGATGCGAAGCAGCGGGGAGATGGTTAGCTTGAGCGGGAGAAACGTCGCCGCTCTCGTTTCGCGGCAGCGGCCCGGGCGCTCATCGCGGCGCTGCACAGGAGAAAGAATGAGGCACGCTCCGTCATTTTCATACCGCGGAACTACCGTGGTGCTCCCAGCGGAGTATGCATCTGTCGCACCACCTGTCATGCGCGCCGCTCCGTAGAGGATTCCTAGAGGAGAGAACGGGGGGGGAACTGTAGGAGAGGAGAGACAGGGGACGCGCATGCGCTGTGGGGGTGTGGGACGCGGGAACCTCTCCGTAGAGTAGAGCATTCCTTGAGGAGAGAAGGGGTGTGCGTAGGAAAGAGGCGGAGAGGACGCGCATGCGCTGTGGGGATGCAGGACGCGGGCTCCGTAGAGTAAGGGATTCCCAGAGTAAAGAAAGGGGGGTGAGCGTAAGAGAGAGCGGGAGAGGACGTGCATGCGCTGTGGTGATGTGTGACGCGGGCGCCGCTCCGTAGAGTAGAGGATTCCTAGAGTAGAAAAAGCGGGTGAGCGTAGGAGAGGAGAGAGAGAGAGGGGGGGGGACGCGCATGCGCTGTGGTTGTGTGGGTTGCGGGAAGGAGGCACTTTAGTTTTGTTTTGGCGATGCGCGCCCGCACCGCATCTACCAGTCGCCGCTCTCGTCTGCGGGAGCGGCTGAGAAGTGTGCCCTTTGACCACCAGGGCGGCGCTGTCCGCACCACCAAAACTCCAGCGCTGGTTCCCTATAGTAGGGTATAGCAAGGTGGCCTGGAAAGTTAAGGGTGATGAGGAGTGATGTGGGGAGTTGGAGGGAAAGGAAGGGGGGAGGGGATAAAGCATAGAATATTCTTGTATGGTATCGTAAAGCAAGGGGGGTGGGGAAATGGTCATCACAAGGACTGCGTCTTGTCGTCATCGCGAAATCGACGAAAGTCTGGTTGCCAAACACCGCATTATAACCGAAGATTATGCCCGTCCGCTCCATCAGAGCCCATACCCAGTTTCGACGTGCGAACGTGAGGCTGTTAAATGGGACACGAAAGGCAAATATTAAGTCGCCGTTGATTGTTGATATAGCGGTCCAGAAATTTTGTAGTGCCACTTTTGTGCCAAGAAAGTGCCTATTTGGAAATAGAATGATGTTTTGGTAGCACGCATCGCTTTAGCGCACTTCAAATCACCCACCTGAAGCGGTCTTTCTGATGTCACTGTTTCCATGCCCAGACGTTGCCGCCTTTTTGGTGCGGCCGCCGACACTAGTAGCAGAAGAGCGAAAGTAGCGAGAGCCACAGCAGCAGCAATGGCCATTGAAGCTTGCCGCAGTGCATGTTTGTGTTGGCCGGGTTCAACTGGGCCCCGCTTGATGGCACCACCTATCCAGCCTAATCCAGGCGGAAACACAACTTTTGAACCACTCGCGCCATTCCCCATAGTAACGCCAGGCGGTTCTTTTTTGCTATGAATATAAATTTTATTACGTGTTGTAATGCACGGAAGGTTCCTTTTTTTAGTGCAGCTGGTTTGATTAGCCAGTGATTAATTGAAGGCGGACGCTGTAACGTAATTGGGGTCATTTCCTAGACTTCCCACTCGTAGCGCATGTGGTGTCATACATTTACCTTAATTTCTCCATTAGTAGAGCACTGCTCTTGATAATATTGCCGTTTTAGACATTCCCAAACATCGATCTTTCACTCTGACGCAAATTGTTATTTGCTTTAGTGTCCCTTTAAGAAACACGTCCACGAAATGCTATGCGATGACATTACCCTGCTGTCCAAGTCTCCATGGGCGTCTGCCGTGGTGTTAGTGAAGAAGGTGGATGGGACCCTACGTTTCTGCGTTAATTATCGTCACCTTAACAAAATTACGAAAAAGTGAAGTGTACGCTATTGCACGCATAGACGACTCTTCCCTGGATCGCCTCCACCACGCCAAGTGCTTTTCGTCGATGGACCTGAAGACCGGCTACTGGCAAATCGATGCCGGCGAGAGAGACCGAGAAAAGACTGCCTTTATAACACCAGACAGCCTCTTCGAATTAAAGTGCATGCCCTTTGGGCTTTGCTGCCAGCTATAAAGACATTGTCATGCCTGGGAGCGCATTACAAGATGAAGAACATGTGGCTCCACTTTCCCAATCTTCGTCGGTGGCATTGGTACAACGGCGATACGCCCACACATCCGTCTGCAGAGCTGACGCTCCACGTACTGCCACTGATCGGCTTTGGTACATACCGTAGGTGCTCGACCCATGATGACTCCAAAGAGCAACAGAACGCGTCACCAGCGGAATCTCATCGTCATGAAACAACGGTTGAACACGATTGGTTGACGAGACGTAACGGAGAAGTACCATGACGTCGTATGAAGACGCCTACGTCACTCCACTACTGCGCACTGCTGTATCGCGTTCACGTAGCTCGCAGTCTCCGCTAGATCATGCACTGAAGAAGCAAACGTTATCTCCTCCAAAGAGCGCGGCGTAATGCATGGTTTTTCACTACTAAATTTGCCAACGCCACCAATCCGCTCTTTCATACAGATGGCGCAACGCGTTTTTTCCAATTACGGTGCCCGGAAGTCGGTACCCTCGCCCCCGGGAGCAAGGTGGTGACGCGCTTTCTTCAGGTGAACGCCATATTGTGTCGAAGTCCTTGATGCGGACGCCTGTAATCCAATCTGTTTTTCTTCAAGAAGCCGAACGCATCGAATTCACCTCTGAACTGCCGCACGAAGGCGCATTTCAATTTTTGGACGTCAAAGTTTCGTTCATTCCCTGAGCGCACACTTGTTCGTACAATGCTCACGGCAAGAAACGCATATTACCTTATCAGAGTGCTCATTCAAAGGTTATAAAAGGAAGCATCGTAACCGCGTGCTTAAAAGTAGCTCTTCAAAAATCGGGCGTTCATCAAGTGACAGCGAGCGTCGGAGCACAGCTCAGCCGGATAAGGGAAGCTGGATACCCTTCAGATTTAATATCCAGGTGTTTTCGATGCCGCCTTTAGGCAGATTACACGCCTAAAGACGATGCCCAGACAAGAAAGAAAGGAAGAAAAGACGCCGGTGTAAGTGGTCCCATACATTCATGCTATATCGCACTATCTACTAATCGACAGGTCTGCGCGGAACACGCAGCACAGCCACAGCAAAATGCTGGAAGAGCGGCCTTTTCTAGAGCTCGTTGTACTCCCTTGAGGCGACTAGTACAAGTACACATGCAAGGCACCCACCATGCTATAAATCATTGTAACTTTCGTGAAGTAGGAAAGCATCTACTATGCCATTATTCGTTATTCTGTGGAGAAGCGCGGTACCCGCTACACATCTGTAAGGCATAATGTGCACTTTGTGCTGTGGCTGATGACGATGAAGAATTATGGCTGAGCCTTTTGTATGGTGTTGGATGCCGTGAACGACCTACTCGTTGTGCAATTGGCATTCTTTGACGCCTGGTTGGTTATTTTAATCTACTACGACGGAATATTACATTGGTTAACACGATTGCTTGCCCTACATGAAAATTGTAGAGGGCGTCCTTGCGACGGAGTTTCAAGCCCCGGCGTGGCTTTGTGGTAGAATACTCAACTGCCACGCAGAGGTCCCGGGTTCAAAGCCCGTACATTCCTAGAAATTTTTTTTTCACTTCATTTTTTTTATTTCGCGCGATAGTGGTTACGGACACCGGCGGCAGCGGCACCAGTAACGGGCCGCTACGTCGCCAAAATCGGCTCTTGTTGTGATATCAAAACAGCCTTGGCTATAATACATGTGAGGGCCCAAACACCATCACTGCCACTAGAGCCGTGGCCGAGAGCACAGAGTGGCTTAATACCAGTTGGGGAGGTAAGTGGTGGGTGGAAGGAAAGGAATAACGCGCGCCACCGGTGGTTATCTGTCGCCCAGGTCGACGCTATCATTTGATCTTGCAAGGCGAGGTTTAGGGCATGGAACCTTACTCGCTGTAAGAGGTGCTCATGCTTTGTTGATTATGATAGCCAGCAAGAGTGGCCAATGTTCCTAGAAAATTTTGCTTGTTTGAACTTTTTCTTATTTCCCGCGATAGTGGTTGCGGACACCGGATGCGGTGGCGGCGGACAAATACCCCACTGCCACTGACCGTTGTGATCTGATAAGAGATTTCGCTGTAAAAAAGATAACATCCCGTCATTATGTCCGCGTCGCAATGTCAGCTCAGTGTAAACTCTCTGCTGTGCGGGCCATGATGAGCAGAAAGAAGAAGTGGATGTATTCTACAAAGCATGCAGCCGTTTTTACAGAGTGCGCGTCTAGAGTTGTCTACCTCATTCCATTGAGTTGCGGGAAGGAATACATAGGCCAAACCGGGCAGTGTTCCAACGACACGGCCAGACAACACTGGTCTCAATCTAAAAAAATGAAGCGTGGACACTTGGGCAAGTTGGTAGGACATAATTGAATATATGAACAGCGCAACAGACAAAGACGGAAGAAGGTAACAACACAGCACTAAAAAAATGGTTTTGGCAGCCTGATGGCAACGCGTTGCAAGGTGTGTTGATGCTACCCTAAGTTCACTGAAGTGAAGTTTATAGGCCGAGGAAAAGAAAAGACGGAGAGAGAAGTAATAGAGGCGTACTACATAAAGCAAAGGGGCGACGCCTTCGTGAACACGACTTCACTATCCCGTTAAGATAAAGAGATTGGTTTTCTCAGCAGCAAGTTGCGGTTGCTTGATTGTTATGTAAAACTGTGATGGGCGCGCACTCATCATGTGGTTTTCTTGTGCTATAAAATTTTCTTCCCGCTGTGGAATAAAATTAGTTGGAAGTTCGGCGCCCGTCCTGTTCTTTTGTGTTATGTGTCCTCGTTCAATCTGCGCCAAAAGTATCCTCAGTTTTGAACCAGTACCAACTAGCTCAAACAAGAATTCTGCTACAACCGGAAGAGTTTGCCAGTAAGTTGAGTGGTCTAAACCATCATACCACCTGCTTCTAGCTATTTTTTTTCTTCAAATATGCAAGCGTAGATAAAGTATGCAGGCTTGCATATGTCCCAGAAAACTCCAACATAAGCTTTCCAGCCATCTCAATGCCATCTCTTTTAGCCATCTCCACGGAGCCTGAAAAACAGTGGGTAGCTTCTACGTGCTGCATATTTTCTCTAAATTTTTGACCACATCGTGCATACACGGTACGATCTGATGAATTTTTTTTTCAATGGCACACTTTCTTTCAGTTTCCCCTTATGTTTCTGTGAGAGGGTTTTCGCGGCTACCATGGCAGTAAAAGGGTGTCCTTCAGAATGCAGCCTATCGACCTGGTATTTAAAACCCGAGGCATTTTGTAAACACACCATCGCAACAATGCATATTCAAGACACATGGAGGCTGCAGCCCTCTTAACAAGCGTAGTTTGCTCTTAACCGAACGTTCAAAGCTCTTTGCGCGAGCGCAGCCAATAGGAGTGCACATTTGTCGTTATATGATGCTGCACTTCAGCTAAAAGCTGCATGTTATTTGTGAGGGAATCTCACGGGCAAAGGAAATTCGTTTGCCGCTTCCTCCAAAGTGTAAGAAGTTGCACTCAAAGTGAAAGGCTGCAGGAAATCCGGAGTAGTGGATCGCCTGCAAATCGGCGACGCTGGCGCTCCACACGTGCAGCCTGCACGGCGTCCGTGGCCTTCATATGCAATGCGGTAGTATACTCTCTGCCCTCCTTTTATTTCCATCCTCAACACATTAGCGCTCCTCCTTCTCACTCTCACTTTCCCTTTCCCACACCTTTGTTGTACCATAATATAGACGGCTATGCTAACTGAGTGCAAACAACTTGAACTGGGGAATTGCCTAAAGTGGTCAGTGCCTTCAGGTGGATGAATCTAAGATTAATTGGCGCAGGGTACAACCTTTCGCGGAAATGGACGAACGAAGATCTACACCAGTTCTCCAACTTCGGACGAGAGCCATCTCCTTCGAGGAAATTCAGGTTTCATTCATCCATTCACTCATTCACCTATTTTATTCATAAGATTTGTTTAACCCGCCGCGGTGGTCTTGTGCCAATGCTGCTCGACTGCTGACCCGCAGGTCGCTGGATCAAATCCCGGCCGCGGCATTTTCGATGGAGGCGAAAATGCTTGCGGCCCGTGTACTTACATTTGAGGTGCACGTTCAAGAACCCCAGGGTGGTCGAAATTTCCAGGGCCCTCCACTACGGCGTCTTTCATAATCATGTCGTGGTTATTAACCACCAATTATTATTATAACGTTTGCTTAGAGCATTGCGACAGGTACGATGCCTACCTTCTATGTCCCAAAATCCAAGGACCCACTGTCGCGTTTAGCTTTTATATGTATTCATGGTGCCGTCTGCTAGGGCAGGCAATGTTGAAATATATATCAAGCTTACCACAAGAAGCTTACAATGCACTGAAATATTTCATCTGTCTTTACTTACCTGATATATTCGGAAATTGCTGTTTGACTGCAATCTGAAAACTGTTCACTGTGCTCTCCCCGTGAGACTTTGGACTCATTATGTAGCCATGTTCCGCGGGGCAGATTATTGAGGTGTTTTCACCGTCGTGATAGGAGCCGAACCTGTCATCGAGATCGGAACGTGGATGAAACAAACAACTTGTAGTTTTAGCGAGTGCCACGTGCTGTCGTTCGAAAATGCTTGCTATTAAGGTACATATATCTGGCAGTGGCAGCGGACGGGCCAATCACTTCTTTGGGATCAAATGCTGCGGCATCAGACACTGAATTTTTGTGGTCCTGAGGCTCTTGTTCTTGAAAGTTCTACTTGGCAGCACATCTTCAGAAAATAATATTATCAAATATATATATTTCCGAACTTCCTTTTCCTGAATATAAAAATTTTATTCTGCGCGAGAATTTCTTGGCAGACACCTTTGATTGTTTTGAAATTTTGACACTTAGAGGGCTTATCTGTGTAAGGCACTTGCCTTTGCCTTCTCAAATAAAAAGAACTCCAGGCAGCTCCGGCTCTGTGAAAGCCATAAAATCAGTGAAGCTGATGCGCCCTTTCGTCAGGCCTACTGCATTTCGCTGTTCTGCAAGTGTTTTGTATTATATCCAAAGTATTTTCTAAGTATTCTAAGTATTATGTTACATCAACCTTCATTTTCTTCTTACTCAATCTTAAGCTGTACGGTGGCTGTAGCACTTCCAACTCTATGTTAGCTATGTGGTGGCTGTAGGCCCGCGGGAGGAGAGGCGTCTCGCAGGTGTGGTAGATGGTATCGGTAGCTACTCTGTGCTTTCATTGGCCCGCGCGCTTTCTAGATGGGTACCAGCATAGAGCTCGTACCTTTGTATGTTCTGTCTTCTCCCCGAGAAGTTGGGGAAATGAAGTGATAGACTCCACGAATGAAACTTTCACTCTCTGCTGCAGCCGCATTTCCTTACGCAGGTAAATTGAGTTACTTTATTTTATCTATTTATTTATCAAATACCCACAGCGCCTTCATAGGCATTACAGTGGGGGGGGGGGGGGGGGGAATCATATAAGTACATGATACAAGTTACAGGTTACATGGAGAGAACACCACAACATTATCATAACTATACTATTAGATCACAACACGGTCATGTCTATACAACAATATCATGGAGCGCCTGAGCAAACGGGGCATTTGCACTTATTTTAACAACGTCAGTGGGTAACCGATTCCAGGCTCTAATTGTACTGGGGAAAATAAATTCTTATACGCGCCACTTTTACAGAATACTTCTTTCACATTTAGATAGTGATCCACTCTCGGAGACACGTAATCAGGGCTATGCAAATATTTCGTGCGATCAATCCCTGTTCGTGAATGGTAGATATCGTGGAACAATTTCAATTTGTGAATAAAGCGTCTTTTTTGAAGGCTGTCCCATCCAATTATTTTTTTTTGCCTCAGATACATTGAATTGCCTTGAATAATTTCGAAACACAAAGCGCGATGCTCTATTTTGTATTCATTCCAGCTTGTCTATGTTCGTTTGTGTCCAGGGATCCCTAACCGTACCGGCATACTCAAGTATCGAATCTTACACTCGAAAGATAAAGGAGAGCCCTCGATTTAACTGGAAATTGTTTAGCGTTTCTTTTCAGATACCCTAGAACACGAGATGCTTTGGCAGTGACGTAATCAATCTGTCGTGTCCATGACAAGTCGGTGGTAAAAAACACTCCCAAATATTTAAATTCATGCACAGACAGTAGTTGTGTTCCATTGATATTGTAACTATAGGCTGAAATTGAGTAGATTTTTTTCTAGAAAAACACATATGCACTGTTTTTTTTAACGTTAAGTTTCATGTGCCAATCTGCGCACCACTGTGAAATCCGAATTTATATCACTTTGCTAAAGTTTTACAATCATTTTTGGCATTAATTACTCTGTACAACACACAATCATCTGCAAACATGCGTACAGAAGAAACAATATTATCACTGATATCGTTCACATATATCAAAAAGAGCAAGGGGCCTAGTACCGACCCCTGCGGCACTCCTGACGTAACGTCAGCCTCACCCAATTTTTCACCGCCAATCAGAACTCTTAAGCGCCTAAACTGCAAGTAATTTTAGTCCAATTAATTACAGTAATGTCGATACCATACCATGACAACTTTTCAATCAATGCGTCATGATGTACAACGTCAAATGCCTTCTGGAAATCAAGAAATATGCAGTCTATCGTGCCACCACTGTCCAATGCTTTTGACAAGTCATAAACCAATTCTGTTAATTGTGTGACACAGGAAAACCCAGATCGGAAGCCCTGCTAGCAATTCTTTACTAACGAGTTATCATTTAAATGTTTCATAATGCTTGAGAAGACTATATGTTCAATCACTTTGCAAACCGTACTGACTAACGATACAGGACGGTAGTTTATAACTAAATTACGTGGTCCAGA
Source organism: Rhipicephalus appendiculatus (assembly GCA_030522465.1). NCBI lineage: Eukaryota > Metazoa > Arthropoda > Arachnida > Ixodida > Ixodidae > Rhipicephalus > Rhipicephalus appendiculatus. The sequence goes on along the minus strand of JALIZH010001127.1, from coordinate 53,685 downwards.
TTTGTGAATCGGTACAATATGTGCCTTTTTCCAATCGGAAGGTAAACAACCCTCCTCCATCGATTTAGTGAAAAGTAGACATAAATTATTTAGAAACTGAGTATGCACATAATTTCAACAAAGCATTCGGTATGTTGTCTGGACCACTAGCTTTTGTAGGATCTAGTTTATTTAGAAAGGATTGGATTCCGTGTAAACTGAACTCAACCTTTGTCATAGAAAGGCCACAATGTTTTTGGGAACCTTTGCGGGCGTATGCGAGTGACTAGTAAATACCGATATAAAAAAGGAGGTAAAACATTCAGCTTTCTCACGATTGTTGTACACAAGCCTGCCGTTGTCGTCAATAGTCGGTATTGTTATATCGTCTTTTCCATTTTTTTCTTAAAGATTTGCCACAGTTCTTTTGGGCGATCTTTTATTATCAGTTCCAGGGTTTCAAAGTAACTAGCGTTTGCCTTTTTTATGACATCATTCATTTTAGCCGTAAGAATTTGAAATTTTCTTGTGCCTCTGCGTCCGGTCTCTTTTTAAATTTATTGTACGCTTTCTGCCGCTTCCGAGTTAACCTCTGTAATCTCTGGTAAACCAAGGTTTACTTTTGCTTCGTCGCGATGTCATCAGCCATGAGGGCACGTGTTGTTGACATAATTCAAACAGTTTACATTTAAATGTCTCCCACATATCATCTACATCGGACGTATCAGACATTGTCTCGAAAATGTCGTAGTAACGGTCAAGTGCTTCTGTTATCTTTTCAGTATTTGCCTTCTTATAGCTATAAATTCGTCTTGGACCGGTATCCGTCACTTTAACATGACGCAAGGTCAGCTCGCAAAGCACAGCGCTATGATCACTTATACCGGGTAACACTAGCGTATGCTCGTCCTGATAAGGTAAATAAGTAAGTAATAAATGAAGCACATTATTTCCTCTTGTAGGTTGCACTACAAGTTGGTTAAGCGAGAAACAGCTACAAATCTTTAACAACTCTTTGCTTGAGCCACTAATAACGCGAGAACTATGTTCTTGATGCCAATCAATTTCTGGCAGGTTAAAATCACCTCCCAGTATTACGTGATCATCGTTAACTGCCTCAATTTGCTCATTTAAGTCACTAATTACCTTAACTTGACTATTCGGTGGTCTATAAAAAGAAGAAATTGACACAGTCTTTCCATTTTATAAACGTAACTTGACCCAGATTGATTCAGTTGTTTGCGTTTATATTTATAACGTTCTGGAATAAATTTCCCGCTTCACTAATATAAAAACACCTCCGCCGTATCTACCTTTATCTCTCCGATAAGCCACATAATCAACGGGAAAGATTTCACTAACGGCAATTTCACTGATCAGCCATGACTCGGCTCCAAGTACAACAGAAGGATTAGTCATATTATAAGATCATCGAACTCATCGACCTTATTTGTAATGCTTCTGCAATTCGCAAGTATCACTTTCAGTCTGGCACTGCTGCTTCGTTGTCAACCTGATGGTATCAGGTTGACAACGAAGTTAGATGCTAAAAGAGCTAGCTACTGACCCTACTTCATGTTAGACTTCAAGCTGTTGCTGCCCACTCATTGCTTCGCTTTTGCGGCGAAAGTGTTAGTTTCTCTTGGTTTAGTTCTCATATGCCCATATTAAAAAAACATTTACAGGAGAGCCTCCTCCAGCGTTGCTTTGAGAATCAGGCGCGTTTCCTTATTTGGAAATCACTATAAATTCTTCATTTTTGTGTTTATGCTACACTTTTAACCTTCATGAATGTTACGAATGTTGAATAAAAAAATTCAGTTCCCTTGTGAGCCGCCGCACACGTATTTTAGTAACAATACTTTAGTACCATGACCCTTACCATGTAGTTGCAGGAGTGGACAATATGTACAGGGGTGGTCAAAAGAAACCAAACGAACTACGTACTAAGGCGCTGACAGCGCCCTCGTCCGTCGTTATTTCGCTATCCTGTGTCCACCGCTGTTTGTTCGCGTCTTAATCATGTACAAACCAGCGCAAATAGGCGCACTCCTGCGCGCCAGGACCATGAGCGCGCGTCGCAAAGGCGATCGCTCTTTCATGGTGTGATTTCGGAGCGCGCCAGTGTCGCTATGGTGTAACCTTAGCGCATTACAGAGTGCCGCGCCGGGTATGTGGCTGCAGCCCGTAGAAAGAAGCGCGCCTGATCCAAGCGCCGCTCTTGATTTATATCAGCTATCATCTAATAGCAGCGATCTCTTTGGTGAGAAAGCAGTACACGTATGACGAGCCTCCAAAAAGCGTCAGCGAGGGTCTGTTTGTGGAGACAGGATGCTTAACAAAGTGGCAAGTTCGCGCTCCGCTTGTGAAATCTGGTTGTCGCAGACTGCTGGAAGATGTGGCTGAGCTGTTTAGAACAGCGTCTGCTCTCGCCGCTGCATTTGCTTTGCCATGAAGCACAAGCGGTGTTTCCTGACCCTATAAATGACTTGTGTTGACCAGAGTGTGACAAGAGTTCGGCGGTGAGAATTCGAACAGCAAGGCCGAGCTCTTCAATTGTGCGATTCGTGACATCCGGATAGTGCCCGTGCATCAGGTTCCGTACACGGCATTAGCCGAAATTGCAGAGGGGAGATAATTATAGTGTTTGCTGTCCGCAGAAGTAAACGAGTGTTTAACCATTTTTTTTATCTTTTCCGCTGCAGAGCATCGGAAGTTCCAGCGATTAGCGTGTTAACATTTGCTCAGTGCTTTTCGCAGAATATATTGCATTCATATAGGTAAATGGCCTTTTCTCGAGAGTACTTAACCCTGATAACTCGCGCATAAACAGGGAAGACCGCAGCGATTCCTGGCAGCACAGAACGTCGGGAAAGGTTGGATTTGCCACGGCTGTGCGAGACCTTACAATGGCTTAATGATGCCGGCACAAAGCCAACGTTGGCTGAGCTATTGACTTTGGCCGGCAATATTGGGTCAGTTTTGCCGCTATTTAACCGACACTGGATGAGCCATTGACTTTCGCCCAAAATAATGGGCCAATTTGGCGACATCCAGCTTATATCGGTTAACTTGCAGCCATTACCGCTAATACGGAGTCCTTTTTAAGCCCATGTGTGCTCGATCAGATCATTATCTGACCAAGTGCAAAGATAAAGAGAAAAGCATTCATGCCGAATACGTCTTTTGCTGGTGGTGGGATGCGTATTCCATGAGCCGTTGGAAACGCTGGCAAGCGCTAGAGAAACGAAAGACACCATGCCGATGGCGCCGAGAGTCTAGGGATAGATACAACGTAGAATAAGACTACGTTACGCGTCACGTTGCTCCACAGGAGGTTGTAATTATATTTAACCTAATGAATTACAAAGTGTACAGCAGGCTTCCGCCTTGAAAGGTTACAGAGAGTGTAACATACAGAGAGTGTAACAGAGAATGTTACAGAGAGTGTAACAGAATTTTCTTTCAGCGCATCGCTCTTCATTTCGCGAAATGGTTATGTCATTGTAGGTATCGATACAGCTGCAGACATGTGCACCTGCACGGCCGCTGTACCGGCATGTCCGACGTGACCTCCGTGAATGACATATATGAAGAGCAGTAAGTAACGACAGGTACGTTCCTCACATGATTGTTCTCCCTATCCTGACACTAATTTCACAAACATGACCCCCCACGTCGTTAAGCCACCATCATCGTTTCATTATCATGGTACAGACCAGAATGTGCTTGTCTGCATGAATAACATGCAGCAATAAATTACTAGTCATAACATGAACGACAGGGCATCTCATAGGTAGCTTGACATTTATGAATGGCATGATATGCATGTAAACAGGCTGTCCCAAATATCATGCAGCACTGTTAAGAAACAGGAATGGCATTACGCGAAGCAAGCCTAGTACATATTGTTCCTAGTATACTGGAGTAGCTAATACCAATATTTTATTCATGACTTATAATTAACTGCTCATAATTATACTTGTTCCAGGTGCTCATGTAATGGTCAAAATATCAATGAAGCATATGTACACTTGTTCAAATGACACCAAACTGCGCTATATTGAACATCGCACGCATTCAAGCGCTTTTTTGGCGGTTGATAAATAAAACCTGTGGAATCTGAAAAGTGACAGGTGTCTAGACCGCTGCGCGAATCACAAAGCAGAGCCATGAAGAGTCAGCCTGTAATCAGAAAAGCACTGCGGCCGCCTTATTAGATGAAAATAGTCCGCTCTTAGATACGAACAATAATAGTGGCGTACAAAGGAGCAAAAGGAATCCCGGCAAGATTGCGAAGTGTGTGGGGCCCGATCTGTACCTTTGCCAAAGTGCCGAACGCTGTTTCCGGCAACAGACAACATGCAAAGCGGTTGCTTGCAGTAAGCTTATTTGAGAGCTCTGCTTTCTTTTGTGGATGGAAGCGTAGTCACGTGCTATTTCGCGCATTTCTCGGGCTTTATTGGCCGAAAATTGGGAACGCAATCGGTAGGTTGTTGAGAACAGCACAGTTAACTGTCATTGGAACATACTACATGTGCCTTATTAACATTTTGTTACTTGCGTGAATGTTTGTCAAGTTAGAAATATAATGGTGCCTAGTTAATTATACCCTAATAACGAAGAAATAAGTGGTGGCTACTCTCGTCTACTGGTGACAAGATGTACTAGGTTTGCGTGGCGTAACGCCGTTCCTCATTTTTAAAAATCATGCTACGTGATCTAATAACACTCGTTGTTGGGCTAGTTGGTGCATTGCATCAAGGAAATATATCCAGCCAAAAAATGAACGTACACAGGAAACGGAGAAGAAGAAAGGAAAGCGGTTAGATTGGCTAGACAGGAAAGCGGCTAGCCGCTTTCCTGTCTTCTTCTCCGTTTCCTGTGTACGTTCATTTTTTGGCTGGATATATTTCCTTGATGCTACGTGATAGTTGAGACACTTTGCATATGCTATCACATAGATGACAGAAACATAATGATGGCATTGCAGGTTTTTCTCTCACGCATGTGAATATGCATTGCATAAAATTTGGGGGGACTTTTGATCTTCGCCTTCAAGAGTTGAACGCGATAGCTTGATCAAGCCCCGTTCACCCCGCCTTCTGTATCACTAGCCTAGCTTCGCTTCTCAGCGGACACCTCAGCCACGCCGCAAAGAAAGAAACGTCTGTGCGCGTAACATAGGCTATTCTAAACTGTCCCAGAATGCCTACTGCAAGTACAGTTGTGAATTGTCTACGACACCGTAATTCTTTTTCCTACCAAATAGCAAAGCACCTACTATGCGTCCTTAAGGGAACGCATGCACTTGCGCATTTGAACTCTTTGTCGATGATGTTGCCGATGATAATGAATAATTAAGCCTCAGCTCTGTCATGCAAAGAACATTAAACTATCCATTAATTCCAGAACTCGTATGTTTTGACGCCTGGTGAAATTCCGCGCTTCTGCCACGCAAAATTACATGCGTTAATGACATTACTCACATTACTTAACATTCACATAGTTTTTTTTTCGTACCATCGAGCACGGATGTGGCTCTGGGGTAAAACACCTTTCCACGCAGAAGGCCTGCGTTCGATTCCCACTCGGACGAGAAATTTTTTATAATTTATTTTCATCGATTTCTATTCGGTCACACACATGGCTGATTTTTCGCTCACAACCAACGACGCAGACACCGGAATTTCTGCGAAAGGAGTTCTTTGACGCTGTCGCCTTAACATATCTGGGTTGACAGCACGCATATCACACCATATGTACCCTTATCGAAGCAAAACCATTAGCGATATGCTGGCTAGCCCCTTCACTCACGAATTAAGATGCGCATGTTCTAATGCGTCAAATTCGCATGACATACTTCCAAGGCTCTCTGTATTACATTCCAAAAAGAAAATGAAGGATGTGTTGTCATGTGTGAGTTCCAGTAATTAAAGTAAATTAGCGTGTAGCTAATTATCTAATTAGTCTGCATTCAGTCAGCTTCAATACTTGCATAAAAAGAATCAACTATTAGGCCCGAAATGAATGCACAGTTTGTTTTTTGGTTGTATTGGTGTCGAGCAGAGAAAAAAGTCACAGTTTCACCGCAAGGGTGAAGCAATGAATGCGATAGCAAAAAATTGTAATGTTATACGAAGTGAGGCTGGCAGCTAACTCTTTTTGGATCCGATCTCACGCAACTCTAGAAAACGCTTGTTTAAGAGAATTCTCTTCGCGTTGAAAGCGCAGCACGTAGAAGGGTACGCCGGCCCGGCCGCCGAGAAGGGGAGATGAGAAGGGGAGATAAAGCGCGCGCCCGCGCTCGTAAAATCGAACGTCGCCCCCCCCCACCCCCCCCCCGCCCGCTGTCGGCCGCCGAGAAGGGGAGATAACGCGCGCGCCCCCGCTCGTAAAATCGAAGGTCGCTCGAGGGACCCCCCCCCCTTCGCGTCTTTTCACGCTCACGAACGACGGGCGGGCCCGGTTATATATATACATATACATATACGGCAAATGACGTCGACGGCGAAAACCAGCCGCGAGTGTCCATATAATTGCTATCGCAATAAAAAAAATGCTCTTGACATTGCTCCTGGAACGCGCCACGTCGAACGATCGTCGAACATGGTAGTGTCTCCAGCATAGTGATCCTCTGCAGCAATACCCAGCACTATGAAGTTAAATGATTGCTAGTTGTCCACTCAGGAAGCATGCAGGAATGTGTACAAAGAGTTTCAGACCAGTTGAAGAAACAGGCGCCATGTGACGCGCCTCCGAAGTTCGCGTACACAATTGTGTACGCCGTGACTAAAGGGGCTAGTGTTCGCTAGGTGTAGTAGAATGTGGACGCAAGTATGATAACAAGTAATAATGAATGGCATGCTATATAATCATTTCAATGACGTCATAAGTGACATGACACATGCCGTTTGTACCATGACATGCCTGGTGAGGATAAGGCTTCCCGAGTCATTTGGTGAGCTTGGACATCTCGAAATTGATTACAAATGGGTTATATTCGCTCCAAGGATCATTCAGCGAGTTCTGCTTCTGATATGAACTTCACTATGCCGGAACGTAAAATACATCTCTTCGCAATGAAAATGGCGTCTGCGCTCGAACGCTAGCCCTACTGAAAAAATCCGCATGCGTCATACGGAAAACATACGGATTCCGCATATTTTCCGTACAAAATATATGGATTTTATACGGACGTATACGGATGCTTACGGAACTTGTAAGGAACATACCGAACTAATATGGTACATAAGGAATTCCGTATGGGTGTATGGACGTAGCCTTAAGGAACATGCGGATGCCGTATCTTTTATACGTATTGACTCACACGGCGATACGTAATATACGGAAAGTGTGATACGGAACATGCGGAAACCGCATGGGATACGGAAAGAAGAAACAGAATCCGTATGTGCTAGGCGGAAAGATCCACGTGGCAATAAGTAGTATACGGAAAGCATGGTGTTCTACCTGAACCCATGACCATAGGCGAGCGCACGACGGGGGGGGGGGGGGCGCCCCCCTTTTCCCTCTTGTCACCTAAGAGGGAGGGGCCTCTTTCCCTCTTAGGTATAGAGGAGTATAGCCTCCTCTATACTTTCTGTGCCCGTCAAAACGCTCCCTCGGCGACCGTCTTCTTTCCCTCTCACCCACCATGGTATTACGCTACATTCCACCGCGGCGCGCCGCCACCTACGTTGGGCTTGTCTTTCGTGGCTTGAGGCGCTCCTGCCAGTGTATCGCACGCTGCCGCGTCTAAGCAGTTGCGCTTGCGACGTTTCCTTGCTGCTGCGATTCTTTACTGATATACCCGTAAGCGTTTGTAGCCATCCTGGCCGGATACCTGGAACGCCAGTGCTGAAGCGGCTGCCCTGCCCTTCGCAACCAGCTAGGCGTTGGATGTCCTGTGGTCGTGCCGCAGTGAATAGGCGCCCGTCGGCTAGCTGTTGCCTACATTGCAACCAAATGGTGACAGGTGTGTGTGTGTGTGCCTGCAGGAAAGGTTTATAATCTGCAGGATCTCGTAACACCTTGGGAACCCGAAGGTGCATGACGCAACCTGCCACAACTCTAGTTACATCGGAGAACCACCTATTTTTGTGTCACCATGGACCTTGCTTGCTCCACCACGTTTCCCGCTTGCTTGGCATTACAGCTCGAAAGGTTTACCCGCCAGTGAGAATGCCAAGCCTTCATTGCAGTTAAGGATGGCGGGTCAATGCGATCACCTCGCAACGGCAGGAGCTGTGTGAGAGATTCTCCTGTTTCTACATCCTCATAATATTGAGCATGGTCAGTGGTGGGCCACCACTGACCATGCCTCAGTGGTGGCCCACCACTGACCATATCTATTCATCTTCAACATTACTATCAGCCTTGCCTGAATTCACGTGCATACTCACGTCTACTCACACGTATTCCAAAGCAGTGTGTTTTATATACCATTTCAATATTTATTGATCAGAGGTGGGAATTACGTAGGGGACTGCCTTGACCTCCCCCCCCCCTTGCCAACTCTTCCAAGGACGTTCTTGATAAATATATCTTGCCATCTCTTTCAAGCAAAATGACCTTACTGGTCTACGAGCACTCATAACTCGTATTCAAAGGTACTGTATCAAAAGGCGCCGAGAAGAGCACCGATTACGTGAGATATTGGTGTTATAGAGCATTGACACCATGGTCGAAAAAGATAATTCTAGGCTAACGGACTCATGAGTCGACTCACTCGGACTCACTCAGACTCAGATCGAGCCGTGAGTCTGAGTCTGTGTGAGTCCGGGTGAGTAATATTTTGGTGAGTATGAGTCCGAGTGAGTCCAGTTGAAAAGAATTTTCGTGAGTCTGAGTCCGAGTGAGTCCTAAGTGCAAAATATATTTCATGAGTGAGTCTGAGTGAGCTCCACAAGTTTTGCCGACCTATGGTGGTGGCAGACGTGAAGAAGTGCGTGTGTGGTGGTGCGTGCCAGTACAGTGGTGTCATGTCGTCTCACATACAGTGCACATTGTTTGTACTTATTCTGCATACGTAGGTACGCGTTCAGAATAAAGGTTCAGTTTTATTGCCAGTGTGAAGGCCAGGCCTTCATTGTAGATGAGGGTGGTAGATTAGTGCCATTCTGTTTGCAGTGCCGCGTGAGATCTGCTGCTGTTTCTACATTCTCGTCATATCTGGCATGGTCAATGGCGGCAGGGGTGAACAAGTGCACGTGTTGTGGCGTGTGCCAGGGTGTCGTGTCATCTGACAGTGTGCATTCTTTATGCTTATTCGGATTGGTGTGTGCCCGGGTGTCGTGTCGCCTGACAGTGCGCATTGTTTATGCTTACTCTGCGTGTGAGAACTGCCACTGTTTCTACATTCTCGACACATGGAGCATAACCAGTGGTTGCAGACGTGAACAAGTGCGTGTGTGGTGGTGCGTGCCAGGGTGTCGTGTTGTCTGACAGTGCGCATTGTTTGTGGTTATTCTGCGTGGTGCATGCGAGGGTGTTGTCATCTGACAGTGCACATCGTTTAGACTTATTCTGCGCGTACATGTGCAGAATAAATATTATTCAGTTTACTTTGATCTCTCGATTAAGCTGTCCTCCAACAAGTTCTGACTTAATGGAAGACCTTGTCTGCATTGTATGGACTCGCTAAACCAAAATCACACAACAATTAACCCTCGTACAAGTCAGTTTTGCCTTACAGAATATAGATTTTAGTATCCCGAAATGGACAGTACAAAATCATATGGCATCTGATGCGGAAAAGGTACATATGTAAGCCGTATCATGCGGTTTCCGCACGACCAAAAATCCGCACGACCAGCCGAATCATACGGCATCCATAATATCATATTTCCGTATAAATGGAAGCCGTATATACGGAGGATACGGATCCGTATAATCCATATATATGGATTATGCGGATTCTTATCATACGGATCCGTACCATGCGGATCTGTATCATGCGGATCCGTACCATGCGGATCCGTATCATGCGGATCCGTAATACCATAATTCCGGATTTACGGATCCGTATCTTCCGTACATACGAATTTTTTCACTAGGGAGTTCCGACGTTATGTAAGGAACACAAGCTAGGCGCTTAAAACTTGGCTAAAATTCAGTAACATGCCTCTGCCAGCTACTTCCCGACTGCTTTTCAGGACATTGATTCCCATCGCGAGAGATTTGCCACAATATCTATATAATATATAACTCGCCTGCAGTTTATACCGCATTCGGAACTTCCTTAACTCTGGCGCAGGGTGTGCGTTGATGAGATGATTATTGCCGGTGGGCTCTTTTGGTGACCCCACGACTAAAGACAGCCAGTCAGCGTAATGCATCGTTCAGATAGGCGCCAGCCTACATTAGCGCGAGCCGATCAATGTGGTCGTCGTGAAGTCTTTATTTCGCTCAAAAAAGGAGGCGGTCATTCTGAAGGCGAATCGCCCGGGCTTAATCCTTTCCCTCCCGTGAACAAGAATAGTTGTCCTGAGATTTTGAACTAAAATGACAGATGACGACATAACCCTTATCAACAAAAAAATTGAAGGACACTTTGTAAATTTGGAAGTGGATTCGGCGAAAGCCTGTGGCTATTTGACCAACTTTACCTTGTCTTTTTTTGTTTTTTTTATGTGCATGCCACTCCCAGTGGAATCGCAATCTTCTTAGAAATGTCTGTGCTCGCCGCCTCTATCGCCTTTCTATCCATTTTGTAATGCTGGTCTGTTCGTGGGGTAGGCCGTTACGAGGCCACGACCGTTCGCGCTTGATTATCCTAAATAGGGGGAGGCTCGTGCGACGGTCTTGGCGATTGGCGTGCATGATGCACGAGCGCGCACGCGCGCGCTCGCTCTCCAAGGTCAGGGTCTCAGTCGCGCGCGCCACGGCGGTGACCTATTGACTCGTTTGTACCCGCATGACAGAAGGGCTGAGAGAGTGTGCGGGGAGAGGCCACAGCTGACACCGTTCCAGGGCACGGACGGACGGACGGTCGGACGCCGCCAGTATGAGCCATTAAAGGCTTTCGCCTTAAAATTGCCCCACATGGAACTAACGACGAAAATACACGCCATAGTTGTTTTTCGACGCTTGATGGCCCCACTTGTCCATTTTTGTCACATGCGTCTCGGCTTTCATTTCAATGCCTTCTTTCATTGTATTGTCATGCGGTGTCGTCTTCGAGTTATCTTGTTTACGTAATTAGTAAAATAAAGGTGCTGTTTTATTCCGAAGAAAGCTCTGCAAATGGAGCGAGAAAAAAAATTTCCGATAAATTTGGTAGAACTTCTTTTTTACGGTAGGAAAAAGGGTTAGAGGAGGTCGGCGGGGATTCCTTGGGATGGGAGGCTGTTTGACGGATACGCGTCTTCTTTGCGATCCCCCCCCACCGAAATGAAGAATCCTGGTGACCTACGAGCCTAGAGGCAGCGGTTGTGGCTCGACATCAGACGAACCACGTGGACGAAGGCACGTACACGCCAGCGCATTCGATCAGATGCAAAAAGTGGTTCAACGCGAAAATTTACCGGGGATACTCGCTACCACTTCACGCGAAAATTTACCGTAGATATAGGCTCCAAGACGTAGTAAAGGCCCTTGTACATTCAGACGAGTTTCAAAGTATCTTGGAATTCGGTAAGGAATAGCCAGTCACACAGACAGTCATGTGGTAATGAACCTACAGTCATGCGGTATGGATGTGCAATGCATTAGCAACATATTGAATTTCTCTGTGGTGTTCGCCGCTACCAGGAATCTTTAGTGTTGCTGTCTGTGTTTCGTCGCACAAGAGGATATTCACCTTCTTGTCGTGCAGCTTGATTGTCTTATAGCGGTGCCCTTACGTCAACTCTCGCAGAAACCTCAATACCATGACCAGACATTCATGCCGCGTGTGCCTTTGGCGATTGGACAAACACTTGTAGTTTATGCCCATAGTAGTATTCTAATAATGTGGCAGTAACTTGTTCGAAACCGTGGTTAGCTTAGCAAATATAAAAGGTATGAATCGCGGAGACCACCCACGATATGCTGTGATGAGGCTGCAGCATCTATATATATATATATATATATATATATATATATATATATATATATATATATAGCTTGGTTCGAATACACTTGGAGTAAATATTGAATACACTTACAGGTGCCCCATTTCATGGACCGTTGAATGAACACCACTGTACCAGCCAGCCATGTCTCGTACTACTGCTACACTGTATGTGCTGCAAATTCCCTCAAAGGGTGCGATTCCTGCGTGGATAATCAGGAGTATGAATGATGATGGCGAAGGAATGAAAAGGCAACATGTAAAACAAGCTAAACAATTGGATGAATGCATTCAATACGGGGCAAGTATGGGGCTAAGAATGTTACGTATTTGACTTTTCACCTCAATATTTTTCTTATAACTACCCTCCAGAGGACGCTTTCGTTTCTCCAGCTGGGTTGTGCAGCTGGTTGAATTTCGACGAGACGCTTCGCTCCGCACAGAACAAGACCATGATGCGGACGTACAAAAAGCTCTGGACGAAGTTTAAGGTTTTTTGACATGTATTTTTACGACGACGCGGCATAGCCGAAACTTACGTACATGTCATCAGCAGAACGGTTGTTCGAACAGTGCTTGAAGAACTGAGCCTCGTTCAATCATTCGCATAGGAGTCTAAAAGCTGCCTACACTAAGCGCACACAGACGCATAGCAGAATGTGGCAGAATCGCCGTTATTGACGACCTGCAAGAACTACCCATTATTGTTTACAGGCTTGTAGTTTTTGTAGGACAACTGCATTTATTGAAGCAGCTGCTGCACATCTCGTAAGTGCAAAGCCTTTTTCTTGAAGGAAATTTGCACGTTATGCCGCTGTAAGAAAACACATAACCAAAGAGATGCGCCTAGAGAGAAGGAGCAACAATCGAAGAGACAAAATGACAAGAACGAAAGGTGATGAGTGTGGCAGCAGCAGTGGTAGCAAGAATTTCGTCTTTCGTGGATTTAATGAAAAGGAAAGTGCAATTTTCCAGGTAAGGATTCAGTGCATTTCTTGGATCGCTGCCAGCAATAAAGGACCTGGATTAGGAAACTTATCTATGGCAAGTGCAAGGGAAAATCTCACAAGGAATACAACGCACAAAGACGTGGCAGATGAATAACCAGCTACTTCGCATTGCAAGTCCCAAAGCTTATATAGCTTGCTGCGCAATATGACGCGTCCCACACTTACCTTGAGCAGCCGACTCATATAGTGTGAGGTGTAGCTTGCGAAGATCTGTGGCTATGATGTAGCTGCCCTTCGAACAGTCCTTACCTTCTAAAAGTACAAGCTTGTTGTAGAGATGTGCGAAACACGTGTGCTCGATGAGATTAAACTAAGCGATACTTCAACATGTAACCTGAAAACTTTGATGGTTAACTAAGCGATACTTCAACATGTAACCTGAAAACTTTGATGGTTTTGTGGTATTTTCTAGTCGAGCAGGAGAAAGGAGTGGCACATCTGCCAACCACGCTTTGGCTATTATGGTCCTCTGTGTAGCGCCCGCACACCTGGTTATTCTTATATGCGTTGCACTTGGGAATGTGGTGCTCCCAGGAAAGCAAATAGCGTTGGCTTCATTTTTTCACCCCAATATTAATTGCTGAGTGAGTATTTATCAGAAAAAGCTGCTTTCAATTTATTCTTAGAACCTTAACATAAGCACGCCAATAGCCTTCTAATTGCTACTTCACGGCTCCTTCAGTGATTTAAAATAGTAATCTTGAAACTTATTATTTGCGCATTTTCATGCCCGTTACTGGTGAGATACTGACAGTACTCAAACTGAAATGTGAAGGCAACTAACCTTGCGAAGAGACGCCGCTTTCCTAAGTGCGCTAGGATCGGTAACAGCTTATTATCGGAGCGTAGCGAACGGCCAAGGCTGCTGGAGCTGTTGTATGCACATTTCAACAACGCACTTTGGGGGAGCGCAGGGCTATTTTTCACAACTCGGCAAAAGCTTTCAATCAACCTCAAAACACGAGGCCACAGCAATAATAATAAAAAGACATCGTTGATCTCTCCGTCATAGGAATCGGTATAACACGAAAGTAAAACATGCCTGTACAGAGGTAATTGGATGTTTACTGTTCATTGAAACAGGAGAGTTTGTGCAACGTGTAACGTGGATGCACCCATGTTGAAGCTTGGTGGTACATCTCCATTCCGCGACAACCATCCATGATCAACGATTAAACAAACCACTCTGGTAGCTGTTGATATTAACGGCGAGAGCGTAATCAGAGCAAGAAGCATGAAGCCAGAAGAGCGTCGCTGTTGGGGCGCGGAACTTGGGCTAAGGTCGCCATCCCGCGGCATGTTAAAGTGTGATTGAACGTACGCCACGGTCGGACTAGAGGGAAACGCTGAGAGCGTCGTGTCGCCCTAGTAGCCCGGCAGCGACTTTTCTCGGGGCCAGCGTAAGCGAGGAACGCGGTATTACAGCCACTGGAGGGAGGCGCGCGTCGCATTTTTGGTTTGGATGGACGCTATGAGCGAGGCCGACGCTTGGGCTAAGGTCGCCACCTCGCGTTGCGTTAAGGCGTTGACGAAATTGCGCTTCTACTGAAAACACGCCGACTGACACGGACGCGTAGCAGGTGCTAATCGCGGAAGCCACAGTAATGATGAATTACTTTACTTTACTGCCCCAAGAGGGCGACACCACCCCGCTGACGAGGAGCACTGTGATGAAAGTGGTAGGTATAAAAGGCGCGTTCGTAAAGCAGTCAGAGTCGGTGGCCGAGGCGCAATGGATAGCGTGCTCGGCTTCTGTTGTTGCGGACCGAGAGGTCATACGTTCGATGCCCATTGACGGAACTTTTTTCTTTGACATCGGGTCGTGTACATTTTTTCAACGTCATTTCCGTGACGGAAATACGTCACTGAAGTCTTGGTGGACCCCGGCATAAAACACTTTAGTGTTAAAATGATATAGGTGAGAACACCTGTTGCGATTGTAAGTAGTGAAATCGGTGGCCCAAGCGTGTTGACCAATATTGGAGGTGCACTCGTGTACAGCTGCTTGCGGTGCTCCCACCTTCTGGCGGCTGACCAAGGCACGAGTGCCCGGTATGTACGGTGCCTGTGGAGATTTCGACAGCTAAACCTAGTCTGCAACGGTGGGCTGAATGATATGTGTCGTAGCAAATTCCACAAAATGATGCAGTCTTCTAATGTAAATTGTATGCTTTGAGGGTTTTCGCAGAACAAGGACTGAATCATGTTTTAGATGCGAAGCGTCTTATGCTCGGGCTATGTCGGTCCCTCCCGCGTCCGGCGTCCCACGTCCGGCCACTTTCATGAAGTAGGGAAGCACCCATTATGCGAACCATAACACTGTAGTATTATGAAGGCCGTCAACCACTGCCACAGTCATCAGAGTCATGGCCGAGAGCACAGAGAGGCTGCTTAGCAATGGCTAGGCAGGTGGTGTCTGTCGCCCAGGTTGGCCCCATTCCTTGATCTAGCTTGCATGTGTTTGGAGGGAGCTTAGTTCGTCCCTCCTTCCCGCGTCCCACACCACCACAGCGCATGCGCGTCCCCTTCCCATCTCTCTCCTTTCCTACGCTCACCTCCTTTCTCTACTCTAGGAATCCTCTGCTCTACGGAGCGGCCCCCCGCCTCCCACACCCCCCCACCGCGCATGCGCGTCCCCTCCCCCCTACCCTCTCCTCCTGCTCACCCCCTTTCTCTACTCTAGGAATCATCTACTCTACGGAGCGGCGCTCACGTCCCACAACCCCACAGCGCATGCGCGTCTTCTTCCCCTCTCTCCTCTAGTAATCATCTACTCTACGTTGCGGCTCGCGCGTCCCACACCCCCACAGCGCATGCACGTCCCCTCTCCCTCTCTCTCCTCTTCTACAGTCCCCCCCCCCCCGTCCTTTCCTCTAGAAATACTCTACGGAGCGGCGCGCACGTCAGGTGGTGTGACAGCGTCATACTCCACTGGGGGGCGCCACGGTAGTTCGCGGTATGAAAATGACGGAGCGCCCGGACCACTGCCGTGAAATGAGAGCGGCGACGTTCCTCCCGCTCAAGCTAATTATCTCCCCGCTGCTTCGCATCCACACATGGTTCCCTTTAGCGGGAAAAGGGGAATTTTTTTTTACTCTTGGATTTCGTTTTATGTAGAATCTTTGCATCGTCCATGGATGTCGCACCTCCACCTACCCAGCACCTCCACCAAAAATATAATGCGAACACTGGGCTAAAAGCGACAGTGGCGTCGGAACGATAGCAGCAAGAACTGAACGGGTGTGGCAGCGTTGAAGCAGCAAAACAGGCCAGGCAGCTCCAGCTCGTGCTTCGCGCAAAGCTGTCGTTGCGGCTGCAGCGCGGGGCATTCCTCTTCACTACAGTGAGAACGTGGGCCTAATGGATAATATACAGGTTGGCGTTCAGAAAAGACGAGACGAAACTCAGTAAGCTTACCAAGCATTTCCGGAGCCGGAACATTCGCTGAGACGTCAACTATCCGTGACCTGAAAAGGAAGACCAGACCTTCCTGTGATGAAGATTAAGAGATAAAAAAAAACGAGTCGCTCAGCTAGAGTAGTTAATGCCTCACAATCACTCACAATAATGACCTAATAATCTAGTTACCTTTGAATAGTCTGGCTGTCAGCGCTCTTTTCAGAGGATGTTCATCAGCTTATGGATAAACCTTGAATAGATGGAATAAATATTCGACTGCGAAGAAATGAATATGCTAAGGAAAAATCTTGTTAAAAGGAAGGCTTGTCGAATTTTTAAAGAAAACCTTCTGAGGCTGTACATAAAAAATGCGGGATGAATCAGCGAAAAGTGAACTTTCTTGGAGTTACATGGCAATGAGCGGACAGCCCATACTGAGCCGGTTCTGCAAGAGAAGTGCGACTTGTTTGCTTTATCTTTAAAATAGGCAATGAGAGCAGTGTCCCTGGAAAACGGGGCTACATGGATGTCGAGTTTGGGGAATATGAACCTGGGAGCTTTTAACACTGGTACTCCCTACGGGGAGGCGGTTCTAGTAGTGCAACGGTGCGATGGTGTCCAGTGAACGTGAATAGGACTAAGCGACGTTAGAAGTACCGAGAAGGCCTACAGGGTGCTAAATGACGGGCAGGTCTATGGCATTAGTGTACTAGTGGATAAAAGAGGACTAGGAGGGGGGCTTTCTGATTAATGAGAATATAGTTCTCAACAGTGAATATAGCTATCACCTAAATATAAGTATACGGTAACGCTAAACTGAGAATGTAGCTGGTAATATAGCCGGTAACGCGCCTGCATTCGGCCATGAGGACTGGATAGTGTAAATCTTCTTTGAGACGTGGAATCGACAATGAGTAACGCCGAAAAAAAGTATGCGGCATTGATAAAAGGAAAGCAAAACACAGGTGAGAGATCAGGCACTTGTGGTACGGCATATGTTCTAGGAATAGCGAAAAGGAGTTATTAGTAGAGTTCGCAGGACACAATAATTTACGAATATATTTTGCCTAAAACAGGACGACCGGTAGCGAACGTTGAAGAGCCCGAATAAACAGGCTCAAATGAAATAGGCCTCACAGTATGGGCATACCCTACCATAGTGCAGGGCATTCTCCTTAACTAGAGGGGGGGAACGGAAGAACTGGTACGGAAGAAGCCCCTCTATGAGTCAGTGGTAAATGGGATAGTGGAGGATTTGAGAATCTCACTGCAAAGGCGATATTTCACTCTAAACAAGACTGTCGACATCAGCGTTAACGCAATGAACGAGATTCGTACCGGTACTATTACTGAATGTAAAAAAAGAAGTTGGAAGATAGTTGTTGGACACGAAACTCAGAAGCTCACCCAACAGACAAACGGCCTCACGATGAAACGTCAAAGCACGAAAGCCTTGATCCCGCCGACCGTAACAGAACAGCCGGCAGAGCTTACAATTTAACCAGCAAGCGTAAGGCAGCATTGATAAAATTGTTCATAAGAATGAAGAGAACGGGTAATGCTCTCAAGAAAGAGCGGAGCATGACAGTGGCGAAAACATGGCGCATGTGAAAAAAAAAGTTGGCGGACGCTTAAGCGTCGCCTCGAGAGTAGAACGCCATAGCGAAATCGGGCCTCGTTTGCATCGCCTTGTGAATCGGTAGCCTTGCTTCGCATATTGGTGGACACCTCAACCATGGTGCAAGGAAAGTAACGTATGTGTAAGTACCATTGGCATTTTTTTACTTCTTATTCTTATTTTTGTTACCCACAATCGCCGAAGCATTACAGAGGTGAGCGGGACATTGTGCTATAGTTTTAAACTATCGCCCAATGTCTACTGAAAGTACAATACGGCATAATGCTTCTTTCTGCGGTTCAGCGATGCCTACGCGGCAACACGTATCTACACAGCTGATAACATTTTTATGCTTTTGCACATAACGATGATTAAATATATCACAGCACTTTGTTATGAGTGAGCCTTTAAACCCCTTGCTTGTTGAGCAATCAACATGTCTCGGTACCTGGCGCGATTCTACTTTTCGGGAGACCCCTCGCATTACATGGCATTTCATGTTTTTTAGATGTGAAACATCTTATGGCGAAGCTTAATCCGGTGGTGGTGGTGGTGGTGGTGGTGTGCCGCGTGCCCACCCTTACTGCGCATGCGCAAACCCTTTAAAAAAATAAACATAAAAACCTCCTCTCCCCCCTCTCTCCCCTCTAGGCATCCCTACCCGCGGCAGCCACACCCTCACTGCGCATGCACCTCCCCTCCTTTCTCCCCTCTTACACTCCCCCCCTCTCTCCTCTAGGCATCCCTGCCCGCCGTGTCTACACTCCCACTGCGCATGCGGTCCCCCCCTCTCTCTCCTCTCCTACGCTCCTCCCTCTCTCCTCTACGCCTCCCTGCCCACGGCGTTCACACTCCCACTGCGCATGCGTGTCCCCCCCTCTCTCTCCTCTCCTACGCTCCCCCCTCTCTCGCTTCGCGACGCCGACGCAGGCAGCGTCTGCTAGCGAGTTTCTTGGTTGAAAAAACCGACTGCTCGCGCTGCACAACCGTGCACTGGCCACCCCGTATATATGGCAATGGATCTTGACCTCCAAGGTGGTGCCGGTGAGAGATTTCTCCTGTGCGTTGTTGAACAATAAAAATTCGCAGCGTGCGCGTTAACTAAAAGCGGAGTGCGGGTCTATGTGTCCAGTCGGAGTCTTCTGTCTCTCATTGCCCAATAGCAGCGATTGGCATGTTCCAGTAGGAAACACTGCTCCATCACTGCCTGCTTTGCGCTTCCCCAGTTTTATCTCCTGCGCAACGCTGCGATGAGCGCCAGCGTCAACGCCGCCGCCAGTGTAAGCGTTAGCGCCCGCTGCTTCACATCTACACATGGTTCCCTTTAGCGGGAGATGGTGTAATTTTTTTCAGATGCAGTTCAATCAATAACGTGGCACTGTGGCTGAACACCTGCTTCAACGCAGAAGACATGCATCCGATTCGTACTCCAAATAAATAGCTAATTTTATTCATCTATCTCGATTTTCCGCTCACAAGCAGCACTGATTTGTCGCTCACAACCAACGACACCAACACCGAAATTTCTGCGAAACGAGTCATTTCATGCTATCGCGTAAAAACTAGATGTATGCATATCACAGACAAGGAAGGCAATGTTTGAACCAATAAGGACAACCTAGTTCGCTGCTGAGAACTTCAGCAAAGACCATCACTGCAACAGGGAGAACCAGGAGAAAAATTTAGGGTGTGTCTTCTAGAACCTATTTTACTGGGCTGGAGCTTTGTTACAAGGTATCCGATTTTAATGCGGTGCGTGACAAAACAATCAGAAGTAACGAAAATTTATTTGCCCCTGCAGTTTTTTATGTGCAGTGCAGAAAACGAAGAATAAATAAAAAACGATAAATTCCAAATGCCATACAGCAAGGGATGGCTGACGCCTATAAAATGTTAAAAACTTATTACCATGCGGCATATCAAAGTGACTAGTAAAGGTTTTTAAATGTTATACAGGTTTATCACCACTCACCCTACAGCAGCTGTTGAAATGGCTACCCAAAACGTGAAACTTATCTGACATCAATATATGCATTCGTTCTTGCATGTAATTTCTCGGAATGTCGACGTTTCCGTTATTTCTTCTTTATCGTTTTCAGTGTTGCAAATAAAAAAAAACGAGGCGGGCTCTAAAGTTTTGTCCTTCCTGAATCTATTGCGACAAACCACACTAAAATAAGATAATTTCTACCTAAACTATAGCCCCAGGAAATGGGTCAGTTCTAGAAGAATCACCATGAAGGAAACAAATGACACATACCGCCAGTCCAGACAAAGTAAACATACCACCAGTATCGATAGATGAAGTCAACAAAGCCTTTCAGGGAATGTAAAGGGGCACAGGAGAGGTAGACGTGGTGACAGCACCTATTCACAGACTTGGAATATTCCCGCACCTGTGCTTCAGGCAGGCATTACTCTGCAAGCGTTCCCAGGCAACGATGAACAGCGGATTTCATGGTTCGCCACCTTTGAGAAATTTCTGCCCTGTCAGCTTACAGGGAGCTGGCGAGAGCAATTTTGCCAGAGGAGGAAAACCTCCCCACCCCACTGTGTTGTTACTCGCCCACTCGAGGAATCCCGGGGGGTGAGGAGGTGCACGGCGTGGCCATAGGTTTAAGTAACCGATATGTGCGCCGATCGAACTTTGCTTGCTCTGGTGTGGAGGTCACCTCATTCAATGATTTTACAAGTTTATATAGACACTCCAGGCGTGTCTAATTCCCACCGGACGCAGTCTCACAACAGCGCGGGATCGTTGGCCGAGAATGAACCATTGCACATAAGCTGGCAATTTTCCCCAAAGTAGGGTTTGATCTAATTTGTCAAAATTGCAGTTCAGGTGCATAGATTAAGTAGCTGGTGAGAGTCATGTAACAGCAGATCTGTTAAAAAACGGAAGACTGATTCCTTTAGAAACATTGGCAACGCAGTTTCTCTTCACCTTGACCGCAAAATAATCTTGCAAGGACGGTAACGCTATCTTAAGTCCTCTGAAAGCAAAGCTCAATAGCTTGAAATATTACAAAATGATCAGCTTTCTGTCTAATGCGCAAAGTTATTTACAACGGGAAGTGCTAATAGAATTAGCATAACCTTAGAATTCAATCAACAAAATTACCAAGGAGGACATCGTATAGGCTATTCGACAATAGACCGTATTCATACTCAGTCAAGTGATATCTATCAGGTATCAACCAAATGATCAAGAAATGCAGAGAATACAAACAATCCTTATAGATAATCTGCAAAGATTGCCAGGAAGCATTCGATTCCGTCGGAACTTCACTGATTCGGAAACATTATGAAATGGGGGTGCATACGAACCCTATATATATAAAATCTGGAGGGGCCGTAATTCTGGATTTAGGCAGTGGAACTCCCCCATCAGGGTTTTTTTTTATCTGGAGCTTTCCTTAGTGCCCAAGCAGCTAGCGGCATCGCGGGTCCGAGCACAGTGAGCCCACCACCTCTCTCCTAGTTCACTTTACCACGGTACACCCAGACCAGCAACTGGCGACGTCCCAGTCGCCAGTTGCTAGTCTGGGTGTACCGTGGTAAAGTGAACTAGGAGAGAGGTAGTGGGCTCACTGTGCTCGGATTCTCTCCTAGTTCACTTTACCATGGTACACCCAGACTAGCAACTGGCGACGTCCCAGTCGCCAGTTGCTAGTCTGGGTGTACCGTGGTAAAGTGAACTAGGAGAGAGGTAGTGGGCTCACTGTGCTCGGATTCTCTCCTAGTTCACTTTACCACGGTACACCCAGACTAGCAACTGGCGACTGGGACGTCGCCAGTTGCTAGTCTGGGTGTACCGTGGTAAAGTGAACTAGGAGAGAGGTAGTGGGCTCACTGTGCTCGGATTCTCTCCTAGTTCGCTTTACCATGGTACACCCAGACTAGCAACTGGCGACGTCCCAGTCGCCAGTTGCTAGTCTGGGTGTACCGTGGTAAAGTGAACTAGGAGAGAGGTAGTGGGCTCACTGTGCTCGGATTCTCTCCTAGTTCACTTTACCACGGTACACCCAGACTAGCAACTGGCGACTGGGACGTCGCCAGTTGCTAGTCTGGGTGTGCCGTGGTAAAGTGAACTAGGAGAGAGGTAGTGGGCTCACTGTGCTCGGATTCTCTCCTAGTTCACTTTACCATGGTACACCCACACTAGCAACTGGCGACGTCCCAGTCGCCAGTTGCTAGTCTGGGTGTACCGTGGTAAAGTGAACTAGGAGAGAGGTAGTGGGCTCACTGTGCTCGGATTCTCTCCTAGTTCACTTTACCACGGTACACCCAGACTAGCAACTGGCGACTGGGACGTCGCCAGTTGCTAGTCTGGGTGTACCGTGGTAAAGTGAACTAGGAGAGAGGTAGTGGGCTCACTGTGCTCGGATTCTCTCCTAGTTCACTTTACCATGGTACACCCACACTAGCAACTGGCGACGTCCCAGTCGCCAGTTGCTAGTCTGGGTGTACCGTGGTAAAGTGAACTAGGAGAGAGGTAGTGGGCTCACTGTGCTCGGATTCTCTCCTAGTTCACTTTACCACGGTGCAACCAGACTAGCAACTGGCGACGTTCCAGTCGCACTTTCATGTTTTGGCGTGTAATAATGAGACCATTCGTCTCCTGGCAGAGCTTGAGAGTGTTCTGTCAAATGGCCGTACCTCCAACTCTGAATAACAGAGAGTTGAGCTAGTTGGTATGTGTTCATTTTAAGAAGAGAGGGCGTGCAAACACGGACACAAGAAAGAAGTCAGGACAACACAAACGCCTACTGACAACTGAAGTTGCGCACAATAGCGGAAAAGAAGCAAGGCACGAGAACTTATCTGCGTATGCCCATGCAATATGCGAACCTATCAATCAGGAACCTGTGGTGCTGTAGGTGAAAGATAACTGTTAAGGCATTTCATTCCGTCTTTATGCAAGTTAATCGACGGTTGGCTCACACATGCGCTACCACTAATATCCATATACCATGCCTTCGTAATCAGACGCGTTTCTTCAGTCCTATGCCGGTATAAAACTGCGCATTCATCGAATATTGGTGTGCACTTAGATTCTGGACAATGTAAAGAAAGATTAGAAGGTGATTCCAACTCCGAATTTGATTGCAAATTCCGTAATGACAAATAAAAGGAGAAAGAGCGCTCATTAGACGAGGACAGAGAAGGAACAACCCATGATGCGCTGCTTAACAAGTCTATTGGAACAAGGCTATATATGAAAAACCAAAGCCTACTAGCACATGCGCAGTACACATCCACATGTCAACACGAGTATAAAAAACTTAAAAGAGAAGTTCAAAAAATCATGAACAACGTCATCACAGCTGTCAATATCGTCAGCAAGAAGATAAAAGTGACAATTACACGTGACCTTAAGGTGCACTACCTAAAAAACTGATTTATTTCCTGCAAAGAAATAACGATGCTGTGTTAATGCACGATTCACCCTTCCTAAAAAGTACGTCAGCTTCCGCCGCCAGCCGCGTGAAATCATCGCGATAGCTAACTACGCTTTGTAGGAAATAAAGTGCGGTGAACAGCCGTGTTTTCCACAATGTAGGGCCAAACTGCTTCCCTGCTTGTGGTTAAGGTTATTTGAATATTCTCTCAGGCGCGTGCTCAAACGACTCTTTGACTGCCTGATATAAGTCCGACCGCAGGACCGGGGGGCCCATACACTACTCCAAAGGTTCACTTTACAAACGGACTCACGTGCTTGATTGCATGCAGCCTTTTGAGGTCATTCTTGGTTCATAAGCTTGAAAATCCTTCCAAACTTGTTGGGGGTTGAAAACATGACGGCGATTCCTGCCGCCCCTGCTGCCTTCTTGATCCCATGTGAAACTCCGAAACTCCGTAAGTATAGTGAATCACGCAAACCTTCCTCCTGTCCCTTGGCTTTTTGGGATGTCGCGGATTTGCTCTGTAGCATTCAGAAGGGTTGCAGCAGTCACCTAAATTCGGGTAAGGTAACCCGGCGTCACTGAGTCGTCTTACTTGAGTCAGGAAACGAGTCAATCTTAGACCCACATGACGTCGATAGGGCGTTACTGATGGTAGTGAGTCCGATAGCCCGCTTCACGAGTTTCGAGTGGCCGGAGTTGAAGGGATGGAGGCTTTTGTTTGAGCCTGGGGCAAACTGCCAGCAAACATTATTTCCGAGAAACGTATGACTTGTGTCGAGGAATCTCAGCTCACCGAAGGACACATTGTTTCAGGAAAGCTGGCCCCCTAATTTGGAACGTCTGTTCACCGTGATCGCACCAGACTCTGGGAAGAACGATAGCGCTATATTAATCCATCCGAAAGCAATGAAATTCGTCCCAGAAGCGCATCGTATGCCGTAATTTCGTTGCCGTCGTTATATAAGCGCTGTTTTTCCCTTTCGTTATGCAGCACCAACTGGCCGAAGGTTAGTCACTTCCGTAATGGCAACTGTGAGACAGTGGGTCATTGCGTGAACGCTAAAGTCGGCTTGCTCGGCTATAGCCGAACATCGGTTGGACAGCGAGATTCTGAAATCGTGTACTTTTTTTTTACTATTAACTGGTTGCTGGGCTATGAACCCCTTTCTGGATACAAAGGAAGACGTTTCGTGAAACAGGCTGCCACATCGCTTGAACAACAGGGGTAAAAATCGAAGCCGCTTGTTCTTTTGACTATCCGTCGCGAATTAACTTGTAAGACACTGATTACAATGCAATACGAAAATTCATTGGGGTTCTGTCGAGTCCTTAGCCATGCTACACAGTACCAAATAGACAGCGAAGTAACCGTACGCAATGAGTTTTCCGAGGTGGTGCATGCTGCTTCGCTGTCAATAAGTTTATTTTTCAGCTGTTTTGACGAACCGCACATTTTCTACATGGCTTAGGGTTTCGTTGAATTGTAATGAGGTTCCTACACCGCTTCGGCTGTGGAACTTACATGTTGAAAAAGAGGAAAGTTTACTTACTCCGTGAGTAAAATTACCAAGTCAGATTGTTGAACTGAAGTACTGTTTCCTGCATACTGCCTTAGTTTTAAGACTGTGCCATCCGCGTCCAGGTAGCCAGCTTTCGTGAAGCTTATATATTCGGCGTTTTCCTGCAAACGTTTCATTCTATTGTATGCAAATTTGACGTGCCTTAATTGTCCTTAATAGTTACCTGACTTGTGGTGTTGTATCCTACTAGAGCGACTTGGACTGGTGGCTGTAACTGCTTGAGATCCAAGGCTCACCTGCCATCAGAAAAGAACGAAAGTGACTGTAATTTGGACGATTGACATGTCATGCTCCTTGCCGGGCACATTAGAGTACACACCACCGCATACTTTGCAATATCAATCACAGCGCGCTAATAACAACATCATCTTTTTGAGCAATACGCGCTTTTATCTAAGAGCTGTCTTTGGTCTGAGTGCGTCGAAACATGGAAGAGCGTATTAAATAAATGAATGTATAATTTTGCTGTTTTAATGGCGTTAGCATGATTATCCTTTGTCGGTACATCTGCAAGGACATACATGAACAAAATATTTTGGTTCATTCTTGTAATGCTGTTATCATTGTCAACCTCTGCTCCATATTTCTGTTCTTGCTACCTGCCACCCAACCTCTGGAACGTCGCTCTCATTCGCAAAACCATAAGCAATGTGTGATCTGTTTTTCGTTGCCCTCTTGCTTCTTACCTCTCATCTACCCTCCACCACCCCCCCAATATTTACGTCACTCTAGTGTACATAGAGAAACATACATAGAGCCTACTTTTCAGCGTGGACATGTCAGCTGGCGAATCCCTTCAGCAGCCGAGCCTAGGGAAGATCGGTAAAACGAGACGTTGGTCCCAAGATTGCTGACTTGAGAGCCATTCCTGAATGGATTCGCCAACAATGGGGTAATTAAAAATCTTTCATTTATGAAAATAAAAAAGTATTGCAGCGAATACGCTGCAAAAAGAGCTCCTTGCATATACCAAAAACCAAGAACAAGGTAAGTTACGGCAGCTGGATCAGATCGAAAACGCCACATGCAAGAAGGTCGCGCAGAGTTCGACCTAAGCCCAGGAATTCGTTAATATGTTTTTCCCGTCACTCGCTATTTCATTTCAGGAAGAGCGATGCGCCACAATCTTTTAGAGGGCTGCTCATTCCGTTAGTTTTATTGACGCTGATGTGGGGTATGTTATGGCGCCAGGGCATGTGCTGCCGGACCAAGCGCCAGATTATAATTGCATTACCTGGTGTGGGCAATCGCATATTCTCTAGGCTACTGCTTGCTTGACTGATCGTTCTCCTCACCTAACGCGAATTAATTGGCGCTGCGTAATTCACTGCTGCCTTCGAGTGCGTCACAGCCACAGTGTTGCTTAGTTTTGGTGTGGCAAGTGTTGCTCTAAGCCTGACAACATGACAGTCTCTCCTTCTGATTTAGGCGCACGTCGTATTGACTTGGCTTGCCATACAGAAGCGTTTTTCCTTGATACTGCTGGCCGAACGCCTGCACGCAAGGAAATAGTTGCCCGCATTTGACAGTGTACACTTGCATAGTCAATAATGGAAGTGTCAGTGCGCATATTTTCGTGTTACAACGAATTTATATGCCTAGAATAAACATTGTATAGCCGTTCTCGTCAGTCCAATTACATGATTAAGCGCCACGTGTTCTCAGCTTCGATGGCTGTACCATAGCATCATTCCGACGTCGAAGGTGCCAATTCGAACCTTGCGCAGAAGCTATGTCACATTGCAGTCGAAATGCTTTCATGCTCTCCTGTTTGCTCATATCCTTGCATTCTATCTGGGGCGGAGAATGGCCCTGTACTAACCTTTCTGTTACTCATATTTGTAACTTGGACTTCAAATCCAAAGACCTAAAGACCCTACAACACGCCCAGTTTAATTATCCACTACGTTGGCCGTGGATGGCCGTCATAGGATGTTGCTGCGGAGGGGAAAAGAGGTGAAAGAGGTCGAAGGTGGCCAAGTTTGAAAGAGTTGAAGCTATGGAATGTTGGTGTGAATCCATTATATAAAATTAACAGCGAATACCCGAGAAGGAAACGAGCCAGGACAAACACAGGCAAAAAGCGCTCTTTGCCTGTGTTTGTTCTGTCCTTTTCCCTACTCAATGCTTATAATGGATCCATACCTAGCGCTCTTTTCACCTGTTTGTTTTCTTCTCTTTCTT
This sequence comes from Rhipicephalus appendiculatus, assembly GCA_030522465.1. Lineage (NCBI taxonomy): Eukaryota > Metazoa > Arthropoda > Arachnida > Ixodida > Ixodidae > Rhipicephalus > Rhipicephalus appendiculatus. The sequence goes on along the minus strand of JALIZH010001127.1, from coordinate 26,452 downwards.
TCTCTGGTATGCGCTTTAAATGGTTTATAACGGATCCATGCTTATCGCTCTTTGACTCTGTTCTGATCCGTTTCCTATTGTGGTATGCGCTGCTAATACTGTATAGTGGCACTCTTACTGTGAGGCGTCGTTAAACGTATGCCATGACCTATGAAAAACAGCTCAGTAAACATACACTACGCGTTGAAGTCACTGTCAACAGGCCTTTTTATCTCTCTGCCATTCCACTATACGCGATGCGTTTGGATATAGTGGACTAGAGTGTGTCAACAGCGCATGCGCGCGCCTTACCAAAAACGCCCGATGAATCTAAAAATGCCCCAAAAAGCATGGCCGCTCACCGGAAAGCGGTTGCCGTCCACCTGGAATGTGCCTTAACCTTTCGTGTCGCTTCGGCAACCATTTGCGGGAGCCATATTCAAATAATCGGATGCTATAAGCTTCGCGAATGGCGATGAGTGCTCTCTGAATCTCAGGAGGACCGTCGATTACGCGTTTGATCGTGTTTTTTATACTCCATAGGAGGCGTTACTTGACATAGATGGTTTGTGTGCCACTTATTTCAAAATATACGCGAGGCAAATAAAGCAAGTAAAAAGTTAAGTTTGCCAAGGAAACGTGCCTTTGCACTTTCTGCAAATGTTACAGTTTGTGGCCCAGTGATGGCAAGCTTATTCATTTATTACATCGCGCCTACACGGATACTGTGACTAACCGCTAGCTGGCGTCGCTGGCGTACTTTGCGCGTACGTACGCTATAGTTTGTTTACCGGGCCGTTGCTGAGCCTATCTGATATTCACCCATGACCTTCACTATAGCAAAAAACGGGACAGGACTAAAACGTTCTAAAGTAATGTTAAATGTCGAAGCGTGTTGTCCTCCGTAGTGCTTTATTTCACTTTCATGCAAAGCTACTGGATTTTGGGTTTTTTATTCCTGCCACTGGTTACTAACATAGGACCGCTCGCGTAGTGAATGATACAGAAGATTACATTGTTACTGAATTCTAACTGTCCTGGGAGGTCTATCAGAAATTCGAAAACCAGGCATAAAATTCACGTACAATTTCATAGAATCTGCGGCCCAAAATGCCAACGAGTGAAACAGAAAAATGTTCACCTTGTACATATATGTTTCGATGTATTCTAAAGGATTTAAGGACAGCATTTGAAGTCCTTTGGTGTGGCTGTAATCGCTGATGACGTAAACCTTCAACGGCAAGCTCAATAGACTGCGCTCTTGCATCTAATAAGAAAAACAAGTAACAAGTTCAGTGAATTTTTAAGAAAGCGGCATAAAGATCGGACAGTTGCATTGTAGAAGCCTGCAAGATATACAATTGCATTCGTGCGAGCTTAAGCTTCTTCCATAGATGACGGAAATCGAGTGTAAAGGCTCATACAAAATGGAATATAATGGCCACAAGACAAAACTGCGCAGCCAAACGCCATTAGTCGCATATCACATGCATCACAGAAGAACCAATATTGAGATAACAATTCAAGCGCGCATTTGAACACATTTATCAATAGCGTTCTTGATTTAATTCCTCGTTCCGAGATCTTCCGCAACCTGTTTGGTGCATTACCTTCAAATTGCGTATACGAGTGACCGCTTAGAGCGCGAGTTCTCGGAACATCAAGGGAGCAAAGCCGACATGTCAGTGATGTCTCAAAACTGCGTTTATTGAGACGAAAGCTTTCGATGCCTCATCAAACGGAAAATTCACCGTCAACCGTCGTCCCGCGAAATCGGCGTCAGTACGAGTGATGCAAAAAAATATTCATGAAGTAGGATTGAAAACTGGGCAAGTTGGTAACGATTCAAGCTGGCTGAGGCAAAACAGCGCAAAATCACGGGGACTGAGATAAGATTGTCCACCCTTTTCTCAGTTCCCGTTATTTTGCGCTGTTTTGCATTTACCAGCTACGTAAATTAATGAAGCTTGCACAAAGCCGCGCCAAGCCTTCAAACATAGAAACTGGAGGCTCCTGAAGACTAATCTGGTTGCTCTAAATTGTTTATAGGCCTTAGCTAGGTGGTGAAGCTTTGTTCTAGGTTGCTTCTAGGTCGTTGATAGACTTCAGATAATGACATCACATAACGTGACGTCACTTGATGACGTCTTCACATGACGTCGTCGCTTTGTCAAAGCTGCGCCTATCACCGAGGAAGGGCAAAAGCAGGTGACGTGCAGAAAGCGTGCACTGCTTCCGATCCTGTAGGCAGCGCAATACCACGTTAGGGTCAGGAAGTTTGCGGAGGTTGGCGAGGGAAGATCAATAGATGATTGGCCGAGAAGAAAAGGATAAGTTTCGCCTTCTAGTCATCGTAGGCGAATGCATTAGAGACTCGGCGATTTTTTTCTCTGTAACGTTAGCCCGGGGGGGCGCGTGAGTTTGGTACCTGTGCGTGTGATAAAGAGTGAGACAGAAGGTCCGATTTTTCATCCGAATCCGACGTCCGAGGCGGCGGTGCGGTAGCCAGAATGGAGACGTTTGGTCCTGTCGGACCACGGAATGGCATGTCCTGGCGTGCGTCAAGCCGGGCAGATAGTTTCATCGCCACATTGGACTCTTGCACAGGCCGCAGGAACTGACAGCCAGCATAACTGTAATGTAACGCCACTGGTGGCGCACCTCTTGCCGGCTCCAATCACTGCGGCTAAGGCGAAGTTGAGTCGTTGAATCTCAAAGCATACGCCGGCATTCGTTACTGTGGCATGATCAACGCCGAGCACAACTTGTTCATAACGTGAAATAGTTCGTGATTGAATAAAGTGATATTTGAAGTGTGGCATTGCTGCAGGACAGCGCCCGCTTGGTGGCCCGCTTCCAAATTACTAGCGAGACCACGAGCACTTTTGCAAGGCTATTCGCAGATAAACTGAGCGACAGGGGCCTTCTCGGCGAGCCGGCTCGCTTCGCTCCCACTCTTGCTCTTCATATCGTATGCGTCGAAGAAATGAGATCTTTACACACACACGTGACATAAGAGTGCAGAGCTTAAACGTGTTGGCATAAACAAACGCTCTATGACGAGCTCTCGCTTGGTCTCGAACGGCATAGGCGACGGCTGTCGTCCGCCTTGTTAGGGTTACCCATTCTTTCTCCATGGGGTTACCTGCAGTAGTCGGGACTGACGGCGGGCTGCTCCGATGTGCGTGTTGGTCGTGAAGGCGTAGCTATATTGTTTATGTTCTATGGAATGACGAGTGGTTGCTCGAAGTTGCTTGTCTTTTTGCTTCGTTACGATGAGTTGAAGCCTTCCGAGTGTTTATGCCGAGGCGCCCTACAAGGGCGGAGCCTACGGCTGGTTGCTCGTTCGCCCCATGTGTGTGGAATCGTCGCACGCTGCAGGCAGGGCCGTCCGACGCCTCACGTCGGATCGGACGCAAAAATCGACCCGCCGGTGTCGCCCTTAAAGCGACCGTCTTCGTCGGGCGACGCCAATCCTGCAGCCACTAAAGTGGAGGAGAATTCGCCTGAGAGAGGAGAACCGGACTAGAGATATAAATTCGAGCTGACGCTTCTGATGGCGACCTACGAAGACGTCGTTGAGGTAGTGAGTAGAGTTGCGTGGTACAGATGTAATGTTGACGGCTAGCTTGTTTTGAGGTAGGCGCTCAAGTGGCAATTGTGTCGGCTCAGCCACAGACGTTCACGACAAAGATCATAGGACGTTGCTTGAGAGTGGGATAGTTACCGAGTTGTGTGACACTACAGGCTTGAACAACCGCACAATTATGCACCAAAACATGGGCACCAGAAGCCGGTTCTGGCATACGTACGCATACGTTGCCCTAGCGAACGCGTAGCCACAGTGCGTATCTGACCAGGGTTGCCGTCGGCGGCTACCTTGCACCAAGTTTCGTAGTTTAAGAGCCGTTTTGGCTAAAAATTAAGTGGGTTTCCACTAGTGGTGCCAAACCTGGACGAAGTGCGGAGCTTGGGAGGCCTTTTAGATGTGAAGCATCTTATGGCTAAGCTCAATCCGGTGGTGTGCGGCGTGCCCACCCTTACTGCGCATGCGCAAACCCTTTAAAAAATAAAAATAAAAAAAACCTCCTCTTTCCCTCTCTCTCCTCTAGGCATCCCTCCCCGCGGCAACCACACCCTCACAGCGCATGCGCCTGCCCTCCTCTCTCCCCTCTTACACTCCCCCCCCTCTCTCCTCTAGGCATCCCTGCCCGCGGCGTCCACACTCCCACTGCGCATTCCCCTCTCTCTCCTCTCCTACGCTGCCCCCTCTCTCCTACGCATCCCTGCTCACGGTGTCCACACTCCCACTGCGCATGCGTGTCCCCTCTCTCTCCTCTCCTACGCTGCCCCCCTCTCTCGCCTCGCGACGCCGACGCAGGCAGCGTCTGCTAGCGAGTTTCTTGGTTGAAAAAACCGACTGCTCGCGCTGCACAACCGTTCACTGGCCACCCCGTATATATGGCAATGGATCTTGACCTCCAAGGTGGTGCCGGTGGGAGATTTCTCCTGTGCGTTGTTGAAAAATAAAAATTCGCAGCGTGCGCGTTAACTAAAAGCGGAGTGCGGGTCTCTGTGTCCAGTCGGAGTCTTCTGTCTCTCATTGCCCATTAGCAGCGATTGGCATGTTCCAGTAGGAAACACTGCTCCATCACTGCCTGCTTTGCGCCTCTCCAGTTTTCTCTCCTGCGCAACGCTGCGATGAGCGCCAGCGTCAACGCCGCCGCCAGTGTAAGCGTTAGCGCCCGCTGCTTCACATCTACACATGGTTCCCTTTAGCGGGAGATGGTGTAATTTTTTTTGTTTATCTTTATTTTGACCTTTCTTTCTTCCTCTCTTTCTTTTTATGCAAGACGGGGCGGGAGTCACACCCGCGCCTTGGCATTACGGGTTTGAATCCCGCCTCGCCCCAAAATTTTCGCGACAAGGATTTCTGTCTTTCTCTTTCTACCTGTTTCTTTCTCGCTGTCTGCTCGTTTTCTCGTCCATCAGAGTTATTGCACAGCACGCCGGACAAACCAGTACACGTGCTCTGGGACCGGAAGAGGAACAGGAACAAGACGACAAAGAGAGCGCGTTCCGGTTCATGATGATGATAGAGTAACATCTCCGTTGATAAAATTGTAGGTCGGTGGCATGCCTATGTTTTGGCTACTTTGAAGTTGTCTTTTCGCGGACTGAGTCGCCAACGTTCTTATCATTTTCAGGCAAAAGAACGAGCAAACCTAATAACAACCACTTTTCTTAAACTGTTCTGTCGCGTCAGCCAATGCGCGCACCTCCTCGCACCACTAGCAGGCTCACGAGCGTCGAGGCAGCCCCACAGAACAAACGGTATGCCTGCAACGACGGAGTTACAAAGCTGCGTGCATGTTAGCAAACGCGCGGCTAGCGCGCTACTGACACTGTCGGCTAACTATTTTCTAATTCTAATATCACACTGCGTGTTCACGCGCGAACTAGAAAAAAAACGAAAATTCGCGCCAGAATGGTGCTGGTCTGTTGTTATGGTGAATCTATTGGTCAATGCCGGTGTGTTAAGCTTCTACACGCACACGACGCGTGTAGTTGACCTGATTCCCTAAGTAACCTTAAGGTCAACGATAACTGCGTTGATGGATCATGTCGCTTTAAAACACGACGTATTTTACCGGCGAATAGTTTACTGACCACCGACGATTACGCTCACCGCCACTGTTGCAGCATGAGTGTTACATTTCTTTCGCAGAGCAGGCTACCCAATAAAAATCTACATGTTCGCCGGATTGCCTTCGCGTTCTTCACCAAAACACCCCCGCGACAGTATAATGGAGGACTTAAACGACAGAATGATGAGACAGTTAGTAGTGCATAACTCAGAACAGTAGCGCAAAGAATCAAACGAGCACGACAGCAAATCAAGGCGGGACTCAGCGCTAAACAAACAACTCATTGAGTTGTTAGTTTAGCACTTCGTCTCGTCTTGATCTCTTGTCGTCCGTGTAATTATTTGCGCTACTGTTCTGAGAATAATCCAGGGGTGTCAAGATTCGAACAAGTCGTACATTTACATGTAAGGCTTCATTGGTAGGAAAGCAATTATCACGCTTCCAATACTTGTAACACTACCGTCGCAATCTTAAATAGAGTGACCTTACCAACTGCAATAGTCCAGCAGAAAATGTATAAAATAAACATCCCCGTATCATAGTATTGCTCCATCTTGATGGTTATATACGCGTGCGTGTTAAGGTGGACAGGGTTGTTTTCTGAAATTTAGTCTATACAAATGTATGAACACGATTTCTTACATGCTAATCTTCCGTAATAGACCCCTGTCTATTTATCTGGCTGAAGCGTGATGTGTTCACGGAAATCGCCTTGCAGCCACAGGAAGGAGGAGATGAATTGATTCCTGATAATTGCGTTAACTCATAAGCGTCACGGGTGAATAGGCTAGAAGGTGCTCGGGAAATCAGTCATCCATAAAATTAATGTGGTTGCCCTTTTGCCTAAATGTCTTGACAATGTGGTCATTACGAGAGAGCTCTATTCCAGGAGCGTCTAGCTTGCACCGTCTTGCAGTTTTTAGAAATCGATCTTGTTGTCACCACCAACCATTGTTGCGGGGTATATCGCTCTCGGGAAAAAAAAAAAAAAGATGCCGCCGCCGTAAAATGTTTCACACGAAGTTGGCTAAGCGAGTAATCACCAACTTTTTTTTTTCAATATATGCGCAAGCACTGCACTCATCAGATGCATGAGTGTTCTTCAAGACAAAAACAGCGACCGAAAATTCGATATCAATGCTAATGAAATAGGGTGACACGGGCCGGCACATTAGCACAGGTAGAAGGAAAGTGGTCGAGCCTTACATGCATGGGGTTAAAGAAAGTGGCTCTTAAGGTTGAACTATAGCAACTCTATAACCTCGACATACACTGTCAATCGGCTATTGGTCCACTTTAAAAGACACGCCACCGAGTATGAGAGAAAGAACACCAGTGCCTTTTTATTCCCTGCACATCAGATATTGCCTCTAGCTTCCTATCACTATAAGGCTAAGCGTATTGTCGGCCGCAAAAGCGGCATCTGCAGCGCGTGGCGGAGCGCCGGAAAGCTGCATCGCTGCAACGCCTACCGTGACGCGGCTTGGTGCTGAGACTATCGTCCGCGGCCTCGGTCATTCGCAACAGCTCGTTTAGACAATGCGCCGTTGCTGGATCTAATCTCGGAAGCCATGGCCGATTACCTCAACACCATGCCGCATCCCGGTAGGCGGCGCAGCAGTGCAGTCTTCCGCCGCCCCGCCACGCGCTTCAGATACCGCAAGCTTTTTTGGAGCCGACAGTACATCATAGAGTGCGCCTGTGTCCGCGAACTAGCCTGTCTTGCACCAGATGACTCGTGCGCATAGTGCATAGTCCGTGCCTTATTAAGGTAGCGTAGGTTAAAATTAGTTTGATGATGAGGTTGTCATTTTTGATTGCGCCATGACGATTGCGGATGTACACCAATGTTTAAAGGAAGCACTGGCAGATATAGAACACGGATAAGGAGACGCGAAAATTTCTCATGCAAGCTTAACAGCAACACATGTAACAGTCTCATAGGTGCACATGTTCGTCGAAAAGGGCTGTTGTTCTTTCTGATCTGAAGAGTACACCAATGAAATGCAGTCTGACACTATGAATAATTTATGCTTGATCAATGCTGAATGAATAGTGCTCAACAATGTTTTGTTGTGCTGCATTTACTTGTGCTTCCGGGCAAATTTTCCCTTATGAAAATACTCGCAGAGAACACGCAATGCGCTGATGCTCCTGACCTTTGTTTATAATGGACACGCATTCCAATCCCCTAATTTTATGAGCTCTATAACCGGACACTGCCAAAAATCTAAGCCTTGTGCCATGATGTTGTCGTATATAATAATTTTTGGGGTTTTACGTCCCAAAATTATGATGCGATTATGAAGGATGGCTGATGTTGTGATATACATGGCACAAGCTTTTTTCAGGGGCTGCATTCATGGAACATAAGTGACTGCTGCACATATCGAAGTAGGCTAGAATAACCCCACTGCAAGCCGTATTTTGATTTGTCAGGAAAGCAGGCAGCCTGATAACAACAGTCGTGAAAAGTGCGATCGAAAGGTTGCATGTTTGCACATAATTGTTCAAGGTAGAGGTAAAATTTTATAGTTCTGAATTTCTGTTTGAATAACAGTTGACATTGCGTCAGGTGGTACAAGGAGTCTCATGACAGTATTAGGCGTACTGAGGGAAACCTCATTGATAAGTAACATACGCATTACCAAGGTAAAACATTATTCAACATGCCGGTATACTTAAAAATGCGGATTGATGGGATGATTTGCTTCCAGCTGAACGCATCTTTCTTCGCAAATAACACTTGTTTGCCGGAACACTCTTATTTGGTCAAAGTTGTAAAGCCACTGTTCTTTGTGCAATTCGTGAAGCGTCCCTTCTGACTGCACAAAAAGTACATAACCATACGCAGGCTCCTCACTGCAGTTATATGCGCAACGACATTGCACATCGCTAGGACACAGAACAGAAAACTCAATACGCAAAGCTCTGTAGATCAGGCCAGCTTCGAGGATGTCGCGTGGTGGTGCCAGAGTTCAAGGGGTGGTGGAACTTTCAAAAGATCACGTGGCTTTACTCGAAGCACACCTTACACGACACCTGACACTGAGGTCAAGCCGGAGCACTGGGCGTGCGTCACGTGTGGTAAACTGGGCACGTCGCTCACCAGGAGTGTGTGAGTTCTCTCATCCTCTATTGAAACGATGCACCAGTGCATAGTAATGAGTCACCTGATCACGGAGCTAGCGGTGCGCGTCTCTCCATCTACTGGCTTCCCTCGCACGTTGGGATAGCTGGGAAAGAGCAGGCCGACGCCGCAGATAAAGCAGCATACCACGGCTACACCCCAACCACCAAGGCGGTAGCCCTGTTCGACTACTCCCGGCAACGACTGTGGCAGCTGCTACCGACAGCCCAACCTGAAAAGCGGGTGGCAAGCGGCAAACCACCACCCCTACCCCCCCCCCCCTACCAGAGACCGGCCTGGAGAGATGCGAGTGGTGGTTGCTGCTTCGGCTGTGGATTGGCAGGGTCTGGCCTGCGGCATGCATGCATTGCACGGCGCATGTATGCGGCGACGACAAAACGCTGCAGCACATCATTTGCTCCTGCCCTGCTATGGTCGCTGAAAGATGCGTGATAGTGAGACATTCCGGCCTGCTAGTTTCTCTGTACTACAACGGTGAGAACTCCCGTTTTCGCACAAGGTCAAAAATACAAGCCCTGCAAGCCTTCCTCGAGTTTGCTCCTTCTGCGGACCTAGCCGCATTATGGACGGATGCATTCGCTTCATGCTCCCGCATGCGTATTCCAAAAGGCGGTGAGCCATGCCTTTACGACGGGAGTTACAAAAATAGCGTCGTTTTCATTTTTTACTACTTTATGAAGCATTCTCTCATTCTGCTCAGTGAACTGCACCTACCAAATTGGAATGACGTGTGTTCACTTAGGATGAACGAATCAGTTTTTTAGATGCGAAGCGTCTTATGGCGAAGTTCAATCCTGTGGTGGTAGTGGTGGTTTGTGGCCGACCACCCTTACTGCGCATGCGCAAACCCTTTAAAAAAATAAATATAAAAACCTCCCTCTCTCTCCTCTAGGCATCCCTACCCGCGGCGACCACAGTCTCACTGCGCATAAGCGTCCCCTCCCTCACTCTCATCCTACGCTCGCCCTATCTCCTCTAGGCATCCCTCGCCGCGGCGTCCACACGACCACTGCGCATGCGTGTCCCCCCCTTTCTCTCCTCTCTTAAGCTCCCCCCTCTCTCGCCTCGCGACGCCGACGCAGGCAGCGTCTGCTAGCGAGTTTCTTGGTTGAAAAAACCGACTGCTCGCGCTGCACAACCGTTCACTGGCCACATAATGGCACTAGATCTTGACCTGCAAGGTAGTACCGGTGGGAGATTTCTCCTGTGCGTTGTTGAACAATGAAAATTCCCAGCGTGCGCATTAACTAAAAGCGGACTGCGGGTCTCTGTGTCCAGTCGCAGTCTTTTGTCTCTCATTGCCCATTAGCAGCGATTGGCATGTTCCAGCAGGAAACACCGGTCTATCACTGCGTGATTGCGCCTCCTCAGGTTTCTCTCCTGCGCAACGCCTCGATGAGCGCCAGCGTCAACAACGCCGCCAGTGTAAGCGTTAGCGTTCGCTGCTTCGTATCTACACATGGTTCCCTTTAGCGGGAGATGGTGTAATTTTTTCTGTTGTAGTTTCGACTGTCATGCAGTTATAGCCACCCATTCCTTTTATTATTTATCGTGGTAGCTAATTGGCCCTTTGAGTAGTAGTGTTATGCTCATGTATCATAACCATCATATACAACTATAACAATGTTCCTTTCTATGTTTTAGTTTTGTTGTTTTCAAGTGCGGGGGGCGCTTTAGGGGCCGGGCTGTCATATGCTGTCGTATGCCATCATAGTCCTATGTTGCCGTAACACAGGCAAAACCATATATAGCATAGACATTTCAGCGCGTGCTCTCGCCAAAGAGAAGTCTTCTTTCTCCTGTTCTTCGAGCGCTGTGATGATATTGCCACGCGCGTTTTGTATTATACTTGTGCTGTATTCGGTTTACGCCCACAAAGACTGTAAGCAATGCTCAGCGCAAACCGCGCCTCATTTTTCTAGAAGCTTCGCGATTATTGTAGATCGTTGTGTTAAGATTGCGCGCAAGCCGCGAACACGCGAGCTTATTCCAGAGCTTTCGCGACAGCCAGTGATAAGACTGGAATATTCGATGACACGCGTATAAATGCCGACGCGCTTCACCGTTTGCCAGTTCATCGACGGCCGACGCTCTGTTCGCCGCTATCAGTCTCAGCGTTTATTGCTGTAATCTCACCTTCAGTTTACCGGCCACAAGTTCGGCCCAAATAAAGTGTTTCATCTTGGACTACTGCCTACTGCCTTCGTCAACGTCACGACCACGTGACATCTGGTGGAGGTGCTTCACGGCCCATGTACCGAACGCCCCCCGTCAAGCCGTGAACCCAGCCCACGTCGCGAAGAAGACACCGACGCCATCAGTGACAGTCGGGCCAGCCGCAGGCTGAAAGGACTCCCCCCCGCAGCACGGACTGCTACCGGACAAGCCAAAGGCCACGGTGACGAAGACGACAGGGACAATGACAGCCGCCGTGTCCCCAGCAACGATCGTGATCCAGCCACCGAGAGAGCCACCGACTTTCCATGGATCGCCAAGTGAGGACCCCGAGACCTGGCTGGAGACGTACGAACGCGTCGCGACTATGAACAACTGGGACTCCGACGAAAAACTCCGACGCGCCTACTTCTACCTCGAAGACGCCGCGAGGACGTGGTTCGAGAACCGGGAGTCCATGCTTCGAACGTGGGACCTCTTTCGTGGCGCCTTCTTGGAGACGTTCGCGAGCGTCGTCCGAAGGGAAAGGGCCGCCGCCTTACTGGACACACGAGTGCAGCTCCCGAATGAGAGCGTCACGATCTTTACGGAGGAGATGACGCGGCTTTTCCGGCACGCCGACGCTGACATGCCCGAGGAAAAAAGGTTCGGTTCCTCATGAGGGGAGTAAAGGAAGAACTTTTCGCCGGACTTGTGCGCAACCCCCCGAAGACGGTCTCGGAATTCGTCTCGGAGGCCACTACCATCGAGAAAGCGCTGGAACTCCGCAACAGGCAATACAACCGCCGCCTGCCTACGACGAGCTACGCGGATGTTCAAGCGCTGAAAGCCGACGACCTACGCGAGACGATCCGAGCGATCGTTCGAGAGGAACTGCGCAAGCTCTTACCCTCGACCCAGCCTCAAGTGGACTCGATCGCCGACATTATTCGTGACGAAGTCCAGCAAGCGTTGGGAATTCCCGAACAAACGCAGCCCCAGCCGCAGGCCTTGAGTTACGCTGCTGCAGCCCGACGCTACGCACCCTCTCAACGCCCCCGTCAGGACGCCGCACAGCAGCACTACCGTCGCCAGACGCCGCCACCACCACCACCACCGCCATCTCGCCCGCCTGCAGGCCAGCGGTACACGCCGAGGAAGACCGACATCTGGCGAGCCCCCGACCACCGTCCACTCTGCTACCATTGCGGAGAAGCCGGCCACACGTACCGCCGATGCCAGTACCGACAGATGGGGCTACGCGGATTCCCCGTCAACGCGCCGCGTCCGCAGCCAGGCGAACGGCCTCGCGACATCGACGACTACCTCTCCGGAACACAGTGGCAAGAACGACGACCTTCCCGCTCGCCGTCGCCCGGCCGCTACATGTCACCGCACCGCCGGCAGTACACTGGCCCAAACCGGGGCCGGTCGCCTAGCCCGTATCCGGGAAACTAAGGGCAGCAACCGATGGAGGTGCGGTTGCTGTACGACGAAATGCCGAAGATCCTCCGCGGCCGCCGACGACGACAACGCGAGGAAACCAGAACACGACGCCAAGCAGACGAAGCCCTGCCGACGAAACGTCGCGGACCGACGAAGACGTGACGATGCAACAAGGAAGCAGCGCAACAAATCGACGTAGCCGTGATCCGACGCCGCGACCCAACCGCAACGGACGACGACGAACCAGCGACCTCGACGTAATATTCGACGGTCACAACGTCACCGCTCTCATCGACACTGGAGCCGACTATTCTGTCGTCAGTGGCCCTTTCGCGACGAAGCTGAAGAAAGTGAAGACTGCTTGGCAAGGCCCTGAAATCCGTACCGCTGGGGGTCATCTAATAACGCCAGCCGGTGTTTGCACAGCAAGAGTCACCATCAATAACCGGACCTATCCAGCCAGCTTTCTAATCCTACAGCACTGCTCCAGGGAAGTAATACTTGGGATGGACTTCCTAAGTAAACACGGCGCCGTCATCGACCTAAGGTCTCAGTCGATAACACTAACCGCAGAAAAAGGCGCTGCCTACCCAGACGACGCCATGGAGCCATGCATTGAACGTGATAGAAGAGCACGTCACCGTTCCACCTCTCTCCAGCGTCATCATTTCCGTCGGCACCGAAAAACCGGCAGACTTCGAAGGCGTCATCGAGGGTGATCAACACCTGCTTGTAAACCGTCAGATTTGCGTCGCACGAGGCATCGCCGAGTTGCGTGAAGGGAAAGCAACAGTGATGCTTACGAACTTCAGCAACGAATACAAGCACGTGAGCAAAGGCACGACGGTCGCCTACATCGAAGACATCGTGGAAACCAGTGACGCCTTCGCCCTCGCCGAGTTTACCGAACACGCTACGACGAACCAAGCTCGTCAACTAACTTTCGACATCAATCCGAGCCTTCCGACGCATAAACAAGAACAGCTCAATACCCTGCTCCTGCAATACAAGGATTGCTTTTCGTCGTCGTCCAGAGTTCGACAGACCCCAGTCGCACAACACCGCATCATAACAGAGGAAAGTTCCAGGCCACTACGTCAGAGCCCGTACAGAGTTTCAACGCGGGAACGCGAGGCAATAAAGAAACAAGTCGACGAAATGCTACGCGACGACATCATCCAGCCTTCAAAGAGTCCGTGGGCGTCACCCGTGGTGTTAGTGAAGAAAAAGGACGGAACCCTACGCTTCTGCGTCGATTATCGCCGCCTGAACAAAATAACGAAGAAGGACGTGTACCCTCTCCCACGGATAGACGACACCCTCGATCGACTGCACAATGCGAGGTACTTTTCGTCGATGGACCTCAAGACCGGTTATTGGCAAATCGAAGTCGACGAGAGAGACCGAGAAAAGACCGCGTTTATAACACCAGACGGCCTCTTCGAGTTCAAGGTCATGCCCTTTGGTCTCTGCTCGGCGCCTGCGACTTTCCAACGGGTTATGGACACAGTACTGGCAGGACTGAAGTGGCAGACTTGCCTCGTGTACCTGGACGACGTCATTGTGTTTGCTTCAAACTTCGACGAACACCTCCGGCGACTTGACGCAGTACTTCAAGCAATCAAGACCTCCGGCCTCACTTTGAAGCCTGAAAAGTGCCGCTTCGCATACGAGGAGCTCTTGTTCTTGGGTCACGTGATCAGCAAGTCTGGAGTACGCCCCGATCCTCAAAAGACAGCCGCCATCGCTACATTCCCGCCACCCGCCGACAAGAAGGCCGTCCGTCGATTTCTCGGCCTGTGCGCCTATTACAGGCGGTTCGTCAAAAATTTTGCCCGCATCGCCGAGCCACTCACTAACCTTACCAGAACCGACGTCGAGTTCAAGTGGGAAACACCGCAAGAGGAAGCATTTCAAGAACTAAAACGACGCCTGCAAATGCCTCCGTTACTTGCGCATTTCGACGAACACGGCGAAACAGAAGTGCACACCGACGCAAGCAGCGTGGGACTCGGCGCCGTCCTCGTGCAGAAGACGGACGGACTGGAAAGGGTTATCAGTTATGCTAGCCGGTCGCTATCCAAGGCAGAGGCCAACTATTCAACAACAGAAAAAGAGTGCCTCGCCATCATCTGGGCTACGTCGAAGTTTCGCCCCTACCTCTACGGTAGGCCCTTCAAAGTTGTGAGCGACCACCACGCCTTGTGTTGGCTAGCTAACTTGAAAGACCCTTCAGGTCGTCTCGCAAGATGGAGTCTCAGACTTCAAGAATTCGACGTTACCGTCGTTTACAAGTCCGGACGAAAGCATTCTGACGCCGACTGCTTGTCTCGCGCCCCCGTCGACCCGCCGCCACAGGACGACCTTAATGATGACTGCTTCTTGGGAACCATAAGCGCCGATGACTTCGCCGAACGACAGCGAGCCGATCCGGAACTCAGGGGCCTTATGGAGTACCTCGAGGGCAAGGCCGCCATGGCTCCAAAGGTATTCAGACGAGGACTGGAGTCGTTTTTCTTGCGGAACGGCATTCTCCTAAAGAAAAACTTCTCCCCCACTTCGGGCCGACTCCCTCCTCGTGGTGCCTGCAGCGTTACGTCCCGAAGTTCTGGACGCTCTGCATGACGACCCGACGGCTGGACACCTTGGATTTTCCCGTACGCTCGCGAGGATACAACAAAAATACTACTGGCCTCGCCTCGCTGCCGACGTCACCCACTACGTGAAGACCTGTCGAGATTGTCAACGACGGAAGACACCACCCACTAGGCCAGCCGGACTTCTGCAACCCATCGAGCCACCTCGCCGACCGTTCCAGCAAATCGGCATGGACTTACTGGGGCCGTTCCCGACGTAGAATTCCGGAAACAAATGGATCGTCGTAGCAACGGACTACCTCACCCGCTACGCCGAGACAAGGGCGCTGCCCAAGGGCAGTGCAGCCGAGGTAGCAAAGTTCTTCGTCGAGAACATCGTACTGCGTCATGGCGCCCCAGAGGTCCTCATTACCGACAGAGGTACGGCCTTTACAGCGGACCTAACGCAGGCGATCCTGAGGTACAGCCAAACAAGTCACCGCCGGACCACTGCCTACCACCCGCAGACCAATGGCCTCACCGAGCGTCTAAATAAGACCATCGCCGATATGCTGGCCATGTACGTCGACGTCGAGCACAAGACGTGGGATGCCATCCTTCCGTATGTAACCTTTGCATACAACACGGCGGTACAAGAAACGACGCAGATGACGCCGTATGGATTGGTCTACGGAAGGACCCCGGCAACGACGCTCGACGCCATGTTGCCCAATGTCTCCGACGAGGAAAACGTCGACGTCACCGTGTACCTTCAGCGCGCCGAAGAAGCCAGACAACTCGCCCGTCTGCGCATCCAGAGCCAGCAAAAGACCGACAGCCGTCGCTACAACCTTCGAAGACGCCACATGGAATACCAACCCGGTGACCGTGTATGGGTCTGGACGCCAGTTCGCCGACGGGGACTTAGCGAGAAGCTTCTTCGACGATACTTCGGACCCTACAGGGTACTTCGACGTCTCGGCGCACTCGACTATGAGGTTGTCCCTGACGGCATTACGAACTCTCAGCGGCGCCGTGCGCGACCTGAAGTCGTCCACGTCGTGCGCCTCAAGCCCTATTACGCGCGTTAGTGAACCTGAAGACTGTAATTTTTGCTTTATTATTGTACTTTCGTGCTTGTGCTTATTGTTTATTGTACTTTCTTGCTTTGTTATTGTTATTTATCGTTGCATGAACCCCCCCCCCCCCCTCCCCCGTGTTCTGTTTTAAGCATCGGGACGATGCTTTTTCAGAGGGGGCATTGCCACGCGCGTTTTGTATTATACTTGTGCTGTATTCGGTTTACGCCCACAAAGACTGTAAGCAATGCTCAGCGCAAACCGCGCCTCATTTTTCTAGAAGCTTCGCGATTATTGTAGATCGTTGTGTTAAGATTGCGCGCAAGCCGCGAACACGCGAGCTTATTCCAGAGCTTTCGCGACAGCCAGTGATAAGACTGGAATATTCGATGACACGCGTATAAATGCCGACGCGCTTCACCGTTTGCCAGTTCATCGACGGCCGACGCTCTGTTCGCCGCTATCAGTCTCAGCGTTTATTGCTGTAATCTCACCTTCAGTTTACCGGCCACAAGTTCGGCCCAAATAAAGTGTTTCATCTTGGACTACTGCCTACTGCCTTCGTCAACGTCACGACCACGTGACAATATTAACGCACGCAAAACAACATATAGCGTGGTCATCTTAGCCCGCGCTTTCACCAAAGAGAAGTCCTCTTCCTCTTGTTTTTTTAGAGTGATGATGATGATAGTGTCACGTGGTCGTGACGTTGACCCAAGCAGCAGTCGGTATGTTCAAGATGAAACTGTTTATTAGGCCGAACTTGTGGCCGGTAAACTGAAAGTCAGATTACAGCAATACACGCTGGCACTGATAGCGGCGAACAGAGCGTCGGCCGTCGATGAACTGAACATCGTTGGAGCGCGCCGGCTTTTATGCATCACGCGTCGAACATTCTAGCCTTATCACAGGTCATCGCGCAAGCTCTGGAATAATCTCGAGAGGTCGCGTCTTGCGTGCAATCTTAACAAAACGATCTACAACAATCGCGAAGGTTCTAGAACAATAAGGCGCGGTTTGAGCCGAGCTTTGCTGACGGTCTCTGTGGGCGAAAACCGAATACAACAAAAGTGAAAATAAGAATAGCGCGTGGCAATAGAATGAATAGAAATGAAGAAAAAGAAACAGAAAATATTGCAAGAGGTCAAAAAAAGAGGAGAAAAGAAAGAGAACACCGAACAGAAACAATGAAGGCTCTCCAGCTCCACGCTTCTTTCTCGCTTGGCACCACTAATGCAAGTTGCCTTAATTTTCTTTTTTCATCATTTATACAGTGCCCGCATTGGGCAAGAATGGGCAATAATTCCGAACAATTGAAATTGTCAGACATCAACCTTATGCTTGGGTGCTTGGGCATTTGGTCCCTTCAGTTAGCATCCACGGTATTCCGCTTGAAAATAGCAATATTTTAATTAGCAGCACTATTTGAAACAGATGCTTGTAACAAAAACTCGGACAGTTACATTGTACTCTTCAGAGCAGCGGTCATGGGTGAACACCGAACAGCGCCAAAGCACTTCTACAATAGCGCCAGGCTGAAAGAAACTTGAAATTTCAGTGATATATTCTGCTGGCATGACGGTTTTCCGATGGGTAATGTACTTGGCCCATTTTGTCAACTACGCCCTGTTGATTGCCGCGCCTTTTGTGTAATGACTAGCGGCGCAGCAGCGCTCCCCACAGGTGATGTTAAAAGCACGAATACGCACGAGTCACATTGGAGCGGGGCATATCTTCACCGGATAAACGCAAATAAATATTGGAACATTCTTGGACATTGCGCGTACTGATACGCCATGTTACCCTAGTGGTTATGGTGCTTGGATGCTTACCCAATGTCCGCGGTATCGGATCCCGGCCGCGGTGGCCACACTTTCGATGCACATGAAAATGGTAGAAGCCCGTGTTCTTAGTCAGAAGAGGTTTATTGTATGCAGGTTTCTGTATTGACTCTACCAACACGACACAGCGAGTTAGAGCAGAACACTGTCCAGAACACCATCCAGAACACTATATCTCAAGAGGAAGGTATATAACAGCTGCATATTACCGGTACTTACCTACGGGGCAGAAACCTGGAGACTTACAAGGAGGGTTCAACTGAAATTGAGCACGACGCAGCGAGAGATGGAAAGGAAAATGATAGGTGTTACCTTGAGAGACAGGAAGTGAGCAGAGTGCGTCAGGGAACAAACGAGGGTTTGAGAATATCATATTTGGAATCAAGAAGAAGGAATGGACATGGGCCGGGCACGTAGCACGTCGGCAGGATAGCCGATGATCATTAAGGGTAACTGAGTGGATTCCAAGAGAAGGCAAATGCGTGAGGGGGGAGAAAGAAAATTAGGTGGGCAGATGAGATTAAGAAGTTTGCAGGTATAACGCGGCAGCCGAAAGCACAGGACCGGGTGATTTGCGGAACATGGGAGAGGCCTTTGCCCTGGAGTGGGCGTAGTCAGGTTGGTGATGATGACCGTCTAGAAAGATGCCAGCGGCCAGAGGTGCGCGGCGAGTGAGCCGAGCGAGCCAACACTTGAGCGTTGTTGATGCTGCTGATCGGACAGGCGTCTTCATCTTCACATTTCGCCCCCCCCCCCCCCGCCGCAGAGGAGCCATCCAGGCAAAGTCTTGCCGCAGAGGGCTACGGTATGGCTTGGGACGGGTTACGTGGACGAGGTCACGTCCACGCCGGCACATGTCTTCAGATGGGGAAACCGGCTGAATAAGAAAATTCACTGGGGAGGTTTGCTCCTAAACGTGGTAACGGTCCTTTTACTTTGGGACGAGTTTTGAGGAAACCCCAGAAGTTTGGTAAGCGACAGCCAGCCATGAAAGAAATCCAGGGGAGTAGCTGGGTCTTCGACGTTAGTCGCCGTTTTCGTTCTGGCGCTATTGCTGTTTTGAAGAACAGGTGCTCGCGAGTTGGCGGGACTCTTCCGCTTGTCAGGCAGCTTCGGACTTAGGTTGACATTCGGAAGCGCCAGGACGGTATGGAAGGAGAGTGTCGATGGTGTGCGAAGGTTTGCGTCTATACAGGAGGAAGAATGGCGAGAATCCTGTGGTAGCCTCTGTTGTATGCGAATGTTATTAATGAAAGAATGTGGTCCCAGTTGCCATGATGAGATGCCACATACATCGCGAGCATATCGCCGAGTGTGTGGTTAAATCGTTCTGTGAGTCCATTAGTTTGCGGATGGGATGCCGTGGTGCTGGGATGAACAACGGGCACTCGGAAAGGAGAGTTTCGACGACTTCCGGGAGAAGGGCTTGACCTCGGTTCGCGAGGAGTTCTTGAGGCACGCCATGTCGAAGGATGAAGTGGCCGAGGACGATGCTACGTCCAGCGCTGTAGCACTTAGGCAGCAGTTTCGGAATAGTGTGTTAAATGGTCCACAGCGACAATGATCCACCGATTGCCATCCGGTATCATTGGAAGTGGGTCGTTAAGGTCAATTCCGACGTGATCGAAGGGTTTGTCAGGGCACAGAAGCGGTTGCAGGGCTCCAGACGAACGTAAAGACGGTTATTTGCGACGCTGACAGTCAAGGCAGCAGTGAACAAATTTTTGTAGAAAATTGTACATTCCGCGCCAGTAGACGCGATGACGAATACGTTCGTGCGTCTTGAAAACTCTGGCATGGTCACATTGCGGATCGTCGCGGAAGGAGGCACATCTTTGCGATCTTAAGCTGCGGGGAATGACCAAGCGCCATTTATAGCCTTCGGGAGAGTAGTTGCGGCGGTGAAGTAGCCGATCGTAAATGGCGAAATAAGCAGCTAGGTGTCGTAGATATCGGGATACCGCGGTGGTCGAATATCTAGATAGGTATTTGAGAAGCCAAGTGATCCACGGTTCCCGGCGTTGTTCAGTAGCAATGGAGTCAAAGTCAAGAGTTAAAACTTTGATTGCGCAATTCGTTCCGTATGCCGCGTCTGCAGGTAAAGCCGAAGGGGACAAGCCCTCCGCGTCAGAGTGGTTGCGTCCGCTGCGATAGATTACGTGAATATCAGAGTCCTGGATTCGCAGCGCCCAACGTGCTAGCCGGCGGGAAGGATCTTTCGTATTTGTACGGTCGCCGGAAGGGCGACCGTACAAATACGGGCTAAGCGCCAATACTCGAGCTAAGCCCTCCTTTTCAGTCACGCTGTAATTGGCCTCTGCTTTTCTGAGTGTGTGAATCGCATAGGCGACAACGTATTCGGAGCAGCCGGGCTTACGTTGGACAAAAACAGCGCCAAGCCTGACCCCGCTAGCGTCCGTGTGCACTTCCGTTGCAGTTAGTCGGTCGAAATGCCGAAGGATGGGAGGAGAGGTGAGAAGACGACGCAGTGTAGCCTACGTGACCTGGCACTCAGAAGACTAGGAGGAGAGGTCCTTGTCACCGCATAGGAGAGTGGTCAATAGCCACCGGTAGGAGACCGGTGAGTCAGCGCGCTGTTCTCATCGCGCGCTGACTCGATAGCGAGTCGGCGCGCGGTGACAAGGGCCGAGACAGGACACGCTGCTTCTTCAGCTTTTCAAAGCTTTCACATAATGTGACGACTTCCGCAACGGTGCCAGAAGTCCTAGCCGGAAGCATCTGAAACGCGTCATTATCAAACCCTTTCAGAATGTGCTGAATCATGTCAGACTCGGGCATGGCGGCATTGACACTGTTTCATTAGATTTAGGGCACATTATTAAAGCCAAGTGGTCGAAATTTCCAGCACCCTCCACTAATGCGTCTCTTATAATCATATTGTGGTTTTAGGCCGCAACAACTCTAACAGTATCGGGTACATAATAGCGCAAACTTGGAAAAACACAGATTCGAGAAAAGAAGTAGGAGGGAGCAAAAAGGTCGGGCGCTAAACCTTTCTGCTCCCTCCTAATTCTTTTCTCGAATCTGTGTTTTTCCAAGTTTGCGCTATTACGTACCCGATAGATGTTAACCAACTCGCCCAACAACAAGTCTTACTCAACTCTAACAGTTATGACTTTATAATACATTCCACTTGCTATAAGAATCGAGGCTGCTTGAATAAGTAAGTCTCTGCGCAGCTGTCTATGCTCGGTAGAGACACTAAAGTGAAACAATTAATCGTATAAAACTGATGAACAGACCTTTAGGAACTCTAAGGACGCTGATTTCACTACCATAGTTTTACCAAAAGCCTTGACAATCAAAATGAAAGTTTCGTTTTTAACTTTCGAGCAGAAATTGACGTGGGCTATGTCACGGACTTCAAAGGAGGCCCGTAACCAGGAATGTTTTTGCGGGTTACGGTGGGGGGTCGGTGGCGCTTTTGCTGAAGGCCTTGACTATTTTACAAAAACTAGGTTTAGAAAAACATTATTGATCTTCGGTCAAACACACCCCCCTATCAGAAATTTGGGAGGGGGGGGCGAGAGGGCCTAGCCCTCCCCCCTCCCAATTCTACGGGCCTGTTTCATGGTGGAATTTTTTCCTTGTGGTGATATTGATTCAACGAAATATTCTGAAACTTGATATGCCAAGCCAATTACCCCCTCAAAACACAGCGTACATTGACCCTAGTAGACTCCGTTAAAATGTAGAGCGTCACAGTGATTGGTGGGGCAATTTCAAGGTGGCGTCGCCACATGGACTTTCTTTCACACGTTTTCTCGATTACCAAGCATCGTTTGGCGGAGAGCTTGGCGATTTTGGAATTGTGAAGAAGCAATTTACTAATACGAGAAACATTGTTTCTGTTCAGTGTACCCCGAAGACAAGTACTCCGTGGTGAAGACATGTTTGCGTAAACTGGGTGTGCGCAGGACATGGGCGACTCAGAATAGCTCCCTATCTGTGATGCCTAAAGAGCAGTCGGTGAACCAACGTAACCTTCTGGCGCAGATGCCTCTTTCAGTGAGGACGAGCAAACTCAGCGGCGTCGTGACAGAACCATGATATGATTGCGATAGCAATTATATGGATAGTCTCGACGGGTTTTTGCCGTCGCCGTTGCCGTCATGTCGCGTATGAAGTCCAAATTGATAAGAGCCCCCTGCGCATCGTACGTTCCACCAGCGGGTAATAGCGGGCCAGCGGGAGCGATGAACGCGGCTGAAGTGGAGGCTCGGCACATCTTCGTCGCTCCGAGGCGCATGCGATAAGATCCCCCCCAACTGTTCAACCGGCCCCGCCCGCCGTTCGTGAGCGTGAAAAGACGCGAGGGGGGGGGGTCCCTCGAGCGACCTTCGATTTTACGAGCGCGGTCGTCGCGGGCGCGCGCGTTATCTCCCCTTCTCGGCGGCCGACAGCGGGGGGGCCGGTGTACCCTTCTACGTGCTGCGCTCTCAACGCGAAGATAATGTGGTGAGCAGACCGTCCCTGGAGCGGTCGTATTCTCATAAACCAGCGTTTTCTAGAGTTGCGTGAGGTCAGATCCAAAAGAGTTAGCTGCCAGCCTCACGTCGTATAACATTACAATTTGTTGCTATCGCAGTCATTGCTTCACCCTGCGGTGAAACTGAATTTTTACCAACGGATGACTTCTGACCTTCTATATATATATATATATATATATATATATATATATATAGATAGATAAAGACTTCAATACTCGCGTAGGACTTAACCACCTTACTCCAATAATTAAAAAAGTTAATTAATTTAACTTTCTTAATAACTGTCCCAAATCATGTCTTCAACCATCTTAACATGCCTGCCGCTACAGAAAAAGCAATTGTGAAGACAGCGAGCAAATACCGCATTTTGCTGATTTACAAAAAAAGATTGGACACATTTCTTGAAACACCCTGTATATGGGTGCGTGTGTGTTTGTGATTGTACGTAATATACGTTCGTACCTGAGATGATATATACAATGGTCATCCTCTCACGATAAGACCAGCAAGTCAGCCGTTACCTGGGCTAACTCTGAGATTGTTATTGAAAATTGCTATGTGGTTCACAGTTTTTGCGTGTCGTCTAATGCTCTAATAATTAATAGATCCATACAAGAGTGCACGAACGTAATGTCTACATGCGAGCCAAATGCTATTCTCATTAAACATGCTAGCTGAAATCAGCCAATTTCGTTCTAAATGTTTTCATCCTGACGTATTATAATAATGATTACAGAGCCTAATTAAGTGTTACGAGTGGGAACCTAACGGTAAAAGAAATTAGGTTCGAAGTATATGGACTATGAACATTTGCGAGAAGCTTGATAATAACGCTCGTCTTAATGAGGCAGTATTCAAAGGTCTATTCTGCAAATAAAATACACAAGAGAAAGAGAAGACTTATAAGACGAACTTAATTATGACTGCGAGAATATGCTGCCGTCGTAGGCCGCAATTATGTTTAACTCCTTCATACACCCTGGCCTGATCGCATTACAATGTACGAGCCGAATGCTACTCGCGCAGATAATTAATACTCGATGAAAGTCTATTTCTTTCGAAATATTTTTGGCCTGGCAAAACATGATTAATATTTGAAGGACCTAGCTAAATATCATGTAGAACAACGAAATTGACTATAAGATATATTATGATCATTAGTCTTCGGCTGGAAAATAAAAGTTACCTTGTGTAGGTGAGAGCCATCGTGCTAACGAAAGACAGACGATCTACGCTTTTTTTTTTCTTTTCAATGAATGGCCACCACAATAGAGAGCATAGTGACTAAACTGTGTAGTATTTCGTCAGCATAGCAACTATGCTGTTGTCTTTGCCATTTTCGAAACAAAGCGGCTTTGCTGAGTCAAAACACAAGTTATTTTGTCGACATTCCTTTCGTTTCATGTTTTTTTATCGTTAGCAGAGAGCATTCATTCGTACCGTCGTCATTCCCCTCCTCCTCCTAAGTTCCCATGTTAGGGTCAAAATCGACAATTAAAACATGAAGATGCTCTCGTATATTCACAGCGACATCTTTCGCAGCCACCTGAGTCTGAGGTAACCGAAAAAACGGCATTCATAAAAAAAGCCTGTTCAATCTATGATGTAACACACAACAAGAGTTACATGTATGCTCCCACGAAGTCCCACTGTACTAAACAAATTACAGCAAGATTTGATTACTCCTCACAGCAGAACGATGCATTCTATAGGCTTCTCGTGCTTTGCAGGGATTTAATTGCTCTCGCTGAAGCAGAAGCAGTCCGTTTTTTCAACATATAAAATATAAAACATCAAATTAATTTAGAAAAGGTAGTACTGACCACGTGCGTTTAACAGGCTCTCATTTTCCTAAAGTTTGACGACTCATAAAACAGAAAAAATATAACCGAGTTCATATTTCAAATTGGATTATCTTGCTGCAACCTTTGACATGAAAAATTCTAATGACCAAGATCAGAATAGCCTGTTTTGTATTTTCTATTCCCGAAAAAGGAAGTGTACTTTTTAAAGTACAGTGGGCCCTAATGGGTTAAGGGCACATTGAGCCAATGCTGGCGCACCGAATGTAACTCTGCTGGCACTCTGCTGCGCAACAGAAAACTTGGACCATCTCCCCGAAGGGAACCCTGATGGGATGCGAAGCAGCAGCGGTGCGCACGGCGTTGACCCGGTTGAAACGGGCGTCATCACAGATAAACGAGCCAAAAGAGTGTTTCCACTCGACGTGCGGTCGAGCGTTGCGGGCGGGGGGAGAGGGTGAAGCGAGAGAGAAGTGACACGTTCAGAGGTGTTGCGAGCGGGCGGAGCAGCCGGCAGCTGCGGGCGCTGCCGCGAGCATGCTGCGGGTGAGGGAGAGAATGATGTCAACGCGCACCTGCGAGGGAAGCGTGCGAGGGGAGCGTGACGTCAACGCGCAGCTGTGGCGTGACCTACTTGGCAACGCTCCAACACTTACGGCGAGGGGAACGCGTTGCGGCGCATTCGTACGGACGCACGTAACGTACGGCGTTACACACGTGAGTCAAAGAGCTGCTTCGCATCTAAAAAAGAATTGCACTTCGGGAATCATGGTAATAGCAATGGTCAAGTCGGTAACACAACAAATATTTATCGTGCATCAACTGCTTCAAATAAACTTGTCTGCAGGAAACTAGCCTCCACGTTATTAGATTTCCTCGCAACCGACGAGAAGCGGCATATCGTTCCGTTGCCGGCTACTGCTTTCAACTTACGCCGTGTTTACATTCACCGTTCTTAAACGCCGGATGCGACGATATCGGCACTCATCAGGGAACATTCTTTCGTGTCATGCCGGAACGAGAGTTTTCGCGCTGTGTGCTTCAAGGGACCGAAAAAACGGCTTCGTGTACGAGCTTCAAAGCTGCATCACGGCTATAACTCGCGCATGCCTGGCTGCTGTTGACAACATTACTTTGTTTGTTACACTGCGACAACAATTACATGCTAGACAGTCAGCTCGTGAGCGTCATCAATTCTTAGCGAATAGACCGATTGCGCTGGAGCGTGTTGTTCGCCCTAGGTTTTGCGATTCTGGAGTTAAACAAGGTGGCGTTTGGTGGAATGCTTTGCACGCGTGTTGGTTCACTATGCGTATTTTTCAAGAAATTCGTGTACTATCACTGTCAAATTCAGCGGGTCGGTCCGGATGTCCTGACTCCACCCTCGCCCTTACTTTTTTTTTCTAAATTCTATCCCAAAAAAGCGTGTCAGGATCTTCCAAAAGTTAATTTCCTTCAGAAAAAAATCCTGGGTTCATCCCTATGTGCTGTAAACTGTTATCGAACGGAACTGAAAAACTTAATTTTCCGGCAAATCTGCTACATTCGACCCTGGGTGCGCTACCGATGCTCTGAGGTGGCTTCGCAAATGTTGCGTCGGTGACACCAAACTGTCTATATGCAAGGCGTTGAAATTGTAAAGCGCCAATAGTCCCCGAAAACGATGGTGTGAACACGAATATTCTTGGCGCATCGTGTTATTTACGAGCACATCTTTTATGTTCAGTTTTCATGCGCGTGAGATGCGGATCTTTTTTTTTGATATATCAATTGTCCGGTAATTCAACACATAACATACGACGGTGTCTACTCCAGCGAAATATTTTGTATTTAAAAAATAAAAAAGAGGAAAACGTTTTATTCAAAATTTGATGCAGAAGAGATCAGGTCGACGTGGGCTGCCCCTTATCAAATACGCTTTGAAATGAGCCAACAGCACTTTCTTGTCGCCATCGCTGTACCTAGCCGTGTCGGGCGTAAAGCACCCTCCCAATCATCCTACACTACAAGCATGATAACCATAGCTAACAATGCTTTATCCGCTACACCGAAAACAGACAGACAAAATTTATAACCTAGCGCAAAGCTTCATTCTCAAAAACTAAAGGCTTACATTTGACTAGGCGACAAACTTGTACTTTCTTCTCGTTGTGAGGCAGTTTTTTACACGCCATAACTATCGACGTAAAAACTATGACACGCCAGTAACGTTTACAGGCCCTTACACGCTCATCTGACGTTCTTATGCCCCGACTGCCTGCTATC
>JALIZH010001125.1:0-11002 GCA_030522465.1 Rhipicephalus appendiculatus | reverse complement strand
ATACTATTGCAACAAAAATAATGTCATAATATGTTCATTTATGTGTGTTATACAGTCGTACTCCCGATAATTCGAAGTCACTTAATTGGAATTTTCTGGTTAATTAGAAGTCAACAAGTGGACCCGTCAGTTTTGCATGCAGCCCTATAGGAAAAAATGCTCGATAATCTTAAGGTTAAAAGCCCGTAATGTTGGTTAATTAGAAGTTATTTTTCAGCCAAGAGCCTCGAGGCGAATCCGTAATTTTTCAATAAAAATGGGGAATCATTGCAAGTGCCAAAACAGCTGTCAGACCACGCTGTTTCCGCCAGCACAACTGTCGCAGCTCACTGTTGTCGCCATCGCCACTGCCCGCAGCGCCACAGCTCATGAAGCGGCAAGATTGTTTAGTCAACGCTGGCGCATCACATCGATCACATCGGCTGACTAGGCCTTTCTTTGTGATTTGTTCAGGGCTTCAGCCACTTCGCCTTGCGCGCGTTGGTTTGAATCTGCACGCGTGTCCACGTCTAATTTTGAGTGTTGCGGTGGCGACGTTTGATAATGGCAAGCTCGCTGCCGCTACCGAACGCTTGACCTGGCGACGAAAGTCGAAGTCTTGAAAGAAGTTCAGTGCTTCAGCCGCGCGCGCGCTGGTTTGAATCTGCACGCGTTTCCACGTCTAATTTTGGAGTGTTGCGGTGGCGACGTTTTGATAATGGCGGCTCGCTGCCGCTACCGGAAGACGCTTGACCTGGCGACGAAAGTCGAAGTCTTGAAAGAAGTTCAGTGCTTCAGTGCCGCGCGCTGGTTTGAATCTGCACGCGTTTCCACGTCTAATTTTGAGTGTTGCGGTGGCGACGTTTGATAATGGTAACTTTCGGCCGCTACCGAACGCTTGACCTGGCGGTACGAAAGTCGAAGTCCCCTCGAAAGAAGTTGACTAAGGAGGCACCGCCAAGCAAGACATAGCTCGAAAGTACGGCATTAAGCCTAACACGCTCTCGAATTTCATGAAGTGCAAACAACAGGTGAACTCAGTGACGGTATTTTATTTTTGGCACCGCTCTTGGTGACGTCCGTTTTGAAGAGTTCGTCGTCAGGACGCAATCGCCGGACAGCTAAATCGTGCAGATGGTTCAGCCCCATGATTGCATTCCCTGAAAGCGACGATGACATCGGAAACGAACCACCACCGAGGGCTACCACGTAGCTGCGGGTCTTGCTCTCGGCGCGCAGCGGTTTTTTTGTTTTGTTGGAGAAGATAACGCTGAAGAAGCACTTCGACATGTGTACTGCTTGGAAAACTTGCTAGCCGCAGCCAGATTCGGCAAGCAGAAGAAGATGACGGACTATCTTTTTTGAGGCAACTGTCGGGTTTTAAGCTAATAAAGTGCCGTTTTTTGTGCATTTTGCTTAATTGGAAGTTCGTTTTAATTCGAAGTTTTTTGCGGGTCCCGTGAACTTCGTATTAACGGGGAGGTCGACTGTAGTAACTTATTCTAATTAGGTTGTAATTAAATATCTGTTTATCCTGAAGTCATCCATGCTCTATTTTGGCATAAATAGAATGAAATCTCGGGCTAGAAAATATAGTACAAATTCATTTTTCGTTATGTCCATTTAGAGCATAGAAAAAGTCTACTTTTAACATGGCTCGCAGGACGCGGCTCATCGTAACGACTCGGCCGAACGGGGTAGTGCCTTCAGAAAATGTGATCATACGCAACAGTACACGGTGAAATGAAGTTAAATGAAGACAAATTATTATGCAGCAAGTTCAATCTATCCGAAGCTCAATATATATCGCTTTCTCTTAGCCCCTAGTTGATACAAGGAGCAAACAAAATCATGTACACAATTGTGTACATAGCGTCTCAAAGGATTAATCTGCTGGGGAGGAACCACACTCTTCCCAGTCATGTCATGTGGCACAAGTGACCACATGTTTCGCTTTGTTAATTTTGCTGCATTGCGTCATTGCAGGCCCGTGCCTTCAAAGAGAAAGTGGACGTCGGTGCCGTCATCGCCACGAAGCTCGACGGCCATGCGAAAGGTGGAGGAGCTCTCAGCGCGTGAGTCATCGTCGACATTACTCCTTGCTAGTTCTCTGGGAGGCAAACCAAAGACTGTGGGTTTGCAAGCGGTACTAGGATGCGAGGAGAATCTAGTTGACACAATTTGGCGTATCGTATTTACACGATTGTAAGTCGACTGATTGTAGGTCGACCCCCCTAATATCGCACGGCAAAATAAGAAAAAAGAGCTCGAGCACATTTCATAAAAAAAATTTATTTACGATGTCTCCGAAGGAAACAAGTCGAACTCCTGGTCTGCAAAGGTGGCTTCACGGCAGTGCTTAAAAGCTGTGCAGGAAAGCTAGCTTCATGGCAATACGCGGGGATCATTTTCATAGAAAGACTTTACAACCGAACTAGTTTTTCGATTCTAGGTCGACCCCCCCAACTTCGGATTTCAAATTAAGACAAAATGGGTCGACCTACAATCGTGGAAATCTCTGAGTAACACGTTTTGCGTGATGATGCATCTTTTCTTTTTGTGTCCAATGTTCCGTGGAAGCAGCATGCCTTCGCATTAGTAATGTGATTGCATTTTCATCCGAAATTGGGTAATACGACTGCAGAACTGGAGCCTTGTTTGTGTTTACAGCTTTACATTCTAGTCTACCTATCAAAATGTTGACAATCTTCAATCTTCGGGGCTTTATCGAAAATGCTCAGCTAGCTAAGTGAGCGAAGGGCTAAGTTTCTCTCTTTAAATTCCAAACATTCTTTTTTTCTTTTACGGACATTGAAAAGAAGAATGTTCAGTGCAAAATTGATTAGATACTTCAATGTTTTTGAACAAAAATGTGTTGGCTATGGTTCGTGGGGCATCGAGCGATGCTGCTGCACACAGTCTGACGCAGAGTATAATCAATTAACACTGCACAAAATTTTACTCCAATAAATTTCGTCACAAAGTGAGCCTATTTTCATACTTCTTTTTTATATATATAATTCGTAATTTCAGCCGCTCTTACATGAATACATTGGGAATAAACTTACAAACATTTCTTTTGTCTGCAGCTCTGAAAGCAATACATACCCCTGCAAAACAACTTGCAGTTTCTTAACTGAGAGTAAACAAATTAAGTAATCATTATCAGCAGCATTTTTCCACAGAACTTGCATACTTTTGGGACATTAGTCATTCTTTTTTTTTCCTTGTAGTTTTTCTTGAAGTTGGCAGGCCTGTACTGTTAGCATGTGTAACTTGCAGATGCCTGTGATGCGTTCGCACTTGCCGTGCGCTAAAACTGTGCTTCACTTGTCGCTTCTCTCCAGGGTGGCAGCCACGCATAGTCCAATCATCTTCATAGGTACCGGGGAACACATAGACGACTTTGAGCCCTTCAAGGTCAAGCCATTCATCAGCAAACTCTTAGGTGAGCCGCAAACTGGAAATGTTCTTATGCTCGAGTTAGTTGTCGACTGGGCCAGTCAGTGCAAGCAGCGTATTGTAAAAGGTTGTGGTTTCACGGCAGGAGGAAAGACTGGAAATGACGGCATGACGTCACATGTGACGCTGTTCCGTCGCGTCTTTCTTCACTCCTACCATCAAACCGTCAAAAAAAGTCATGACAACATAGCAAGACTTGTGACACTGTCCTTTCGTGCCTGTCATGTCTTTCTTCACTCCTACCGTAAAAGAAAGACGTGACATCATAGCATGGCGTGACATATGTGACACTGTCTCATCATGCCCGTTGCATCCTTCTTCACTGCTGCCATCAAACTGTTCATACCTTTACAGTTTGTTCTAATGTTCTCGCTTTCGTCCTGGCAAACGCAACATGGCATCCTGCTAATCGTGCGCAATATTTATTAGCGTTACAGTGCCAGAAAGACGCTGTGCTAGTTTGTTTAGCATAGTTCAAGGGAAACGGCACAACTGCTTAAGACTGGGAAGAAGTCCAAAGAAAATGTTGTGAACATGTAATGATTTTAAACTGGGAAACTTCCGTTATGCACAAGAAATATGTATGCATGTTGCAGAAAGAAATTAATGTTTGTGAAGGAAAAAAAGAAACATAGAAGTATGACTCGCTATTGTCGTTACACGTGCTCCCTTTCAAGATGACAGTTCTTTCTGTGATAAATCGACAAATGACTTACTGACACGTGGTTGCCCGTTCTACGACTTCTCGGCGTTTTTAGCATTAGACGCGTTGGTAATGGTTTTTAAGAGAGAGTCAGTGCACTTATGGCATAGGTGAAGCATTGGGCGGCAGAGGTTGAAGACATTTCCACGTTTCTCATCTCTGTCACCCCACAGGCATGGGCGACATCGAGGGCCTCATCGACAAGGTCAATGAGCTGAAGCTCGACGACAACGAGGAGCTCATTGAGAAGCTCAAGCACGGCGAGTTCACGCTCCGCGACATGTACGAGCAGTTCCAGAACATCATGAAGATGGGACCCTTCAGCCAGATCATGGTGAGCACTTCGCTCCACGCTTCTTGAAGGGATACTGGCCCAGCGAATGGTTTCAGCTTTTTAGTGCCAAATGAAAGGCTAAGTCCGCAAGAGCCGAGAAAATGTACTGGTAAGCGTGGGTGCACCCTGAAAAAGTAATTACAGTTTTTGGAAAGCTAGTTTCGGTTCCTACGGTACCCTGACGTCTCTTGTCACATGCTCACCCAAGATACCATGACATTTCTTCGGGCCCCCTCCGCTCTGTGGCTGCATAGCTGACGACGAGTGGCCATTTTGTATTTTTGGTACTTGTCATCATCGCAGCTAACCATACTGGCTCGTCAACTCACCAGAATCAGTAGTGTAGCCTGACAACACACTAGTGTCAAAGTCAGTGGGTGCACCATGTGCTGTTTGACTTTAATGTCAAAGTGAAATATCTTATGAGCATTTACTGAGATTCACACTTGCTCAGAAGTCTGGGCAAAGGATATTTGTAGGGCAGAGTGAACTTTCCTTTGAACGTTGCTGTCAGTACCCCTTTAGTGGTTTCTGCATCTTCTGACAGAGTCGTACCATTGCTGTCTGTGTTGCAGTAACACTAAAGTGAAACTATGAGTCAATTTATACTGATAAATCATTTTTTTGAAAACTCTACTGTCGTAAATTTCACTACTGTTGTAGGTTTATTAGAGGGGCCATGACACCCAATTTTCGTTCATAATCTGTGTTATGTGGTTTAATCCTTGGGTGTTCATAAACAAGCTGGCAAAATTTCAGCGTACTTGATCGAGCACTTAATGTCGTAATGAATGTTTTTGTAAACACGCGAGCGACCCGAGAGTCTGACAACCCTGGGGCACGTGACGTATCAAGCCGCTTGCTTTGTGAGTGTCTGTATTCCAGCCAACAATGTTGTTTCGTGGTCAGCTGCGCATACAGTGGAGCTGCTCCAGCTATCTTCAGCTTGGCAATAAAAATTAAATGATTTACAGCGGCTGTAACTTATGTAGAATGTGACGGCTCCACTCCATGAAGCACATGACGTCACACACGCCATGACAAAATGGCGGTCGCTGGCGGTGGGCGGGATTTACAGCCAGCAACTTCTAGGGCTCATTTTGCAATGAAATGATTGACCATATCATGGCCCCTTTAATGGAAGAGAAAGTGGTCAGAGTTTCATTTGTAAATTTCGCGCCAAAATTACAGGGTTTGTCCAGAAAGTGGGAGGACTGATTTTTTTTGGCATTTAAACTTGATAAAGGACGGGGATGTTCTTGTGCTGGTTGGGTGGTGGATGGACTTGGCTACCAGCGCACCAGTCGTCTCCGACCCTTCGGCAAGGTGCCTTGTCATCCCCGCAATGAATTTTGTTGGGGCAGCGTTACGTGGTTTACTTCAAACTGGGTAAAACGGCATGTAAGACCCATGACGTGATGAAGACGGCTTATGGGAGTGTTGCCATGGTTCGATCAAGTGTTATTGAGTGGCACAAATTGTTTCGGGAAGGAAGAGAGCCAGTAGAAGATGAGCAACGGTCAGGACGTCCTTCGACGGCAAAAAGTCATGGCAATGCACTGAGCCACGTTCCTCCCATGAACTTCCTAATGAAGCATGGCATCACAAAGCTTTCCCAGCCACCCTACAGCCCTGATGCCAGGGGGCGTAGCCAGAAATTTTTTTTCGAGGGGGGCACCCCCTTGATTTGGGGGGGGGGGGCACCTCCTTGAAATGGTCATTTTTCGCTCTGTATGCCATGGTAAAAAAAATTTCAGGGGGAGCACATGCCCGGTGTGCCACCCCCTGGCTACGCCACTGCCTGATGCCACTTTTTCAGACTCCTTCCTCTTCCCCCGACGGAAAAGAATGGCACCACGGCTCAGTCCAGGCCATTACAAGAGACCGTAACGAGGAAGCTGAAGAGCATTGCGGTTTCCGCGTTGCGAGGGAGCCTTCAGTGATTGGCAGAGTTGCTGGAGATGCTGTGTTGATGCAGCAGGGGCATATTTTGAAAACTGTTATGTCGATGTGTCAGAGCTGTGAATAATTTTTTTTTTAATTCATTACTACTACCTTCCGGACAGACCATGTAAACGTCAGTGTGACGTCACAGATTTTTAAGTGCTTTTTTTTTTTTGTAGTTTGACAACGTTACCTCAACTAAACTGTTTGAAACTTTGTTGACTTCAGGTCTTTAACTCCCTAGCTCAGAGGACAATGTACTCAACTTTTTCGAATTAACTATGTACGCCCTGCTAGGTGCTGTTGAAAGCTATCGTATTACGGCGATCAGCGTGGGAACTTCTGGGTCGTCGTCGCCGCCTGCATTTTTTTCTGTGCATTTTGTCACTTATTAGGCGCCTTCTCACATCAAGAGTGGTACTTTTGGTGTCCATATAAGGGTGATTTACTAGTACGAGAGAAATTGCTTGTCTCTTTAGTGTCCCCCTAAAAGGTGATGCTCTTGTCACGCTCGTTCAGTGACGACCTTTTCGGGATGTTGGATAGAGGGGTGCAACTTCTCAGGTCCCCTTTTTTGAAACTGTAGGCATCCGTCAATGGGCAACAAGATGTAAAAATGTTCAGCATGTTTTGAAAGCCACCAATCATAACGGCGAAACGGTTCTGTCAGGTTATCTTGCTTCTGGAAAAGCCATCACTGTGGCGGAATCACCGTGGCTTTTCGCACGTTCTGCTCATGGAGTGACAACGATGTTGTGGGTTCTATGCAGGGCATGATTCCAGGCTTCAGCAGTGACTTCATGACAAAAGGCAACGAACAGGAGTCCATGGGAAGGCTAAAAAAGCTCATGACTATCATGGACAGCATGAACGACCAAGGTATGAACCGAGATATATTTTTTTTATGAACCACCCCTTGTCTTGAAGGCCCTCTGAATTTCCATTACTCACAATATTAGTTCACTCTTAGCACACCCCTCCCCTTTTTTTCTTTTTTTTTTTTTTTTTTTCAAGCAAAGTTTCAATGATACGCAGCAGAGGCATTACATTAAAAGCGTGATCTGGGCAAAGTGGAAAGATATTTGTGGCATGCATTTATGCTGGCTGGCACATAGCTGTAGCAGTACACAAAAAGCCGTACATTCTAAAGCATTCGTCGTAACTGTATGAAATGGATTCTCAAAGTTATTCAAGATGGCTGATGGGCACATGCGCAGAGTACAAGGGTGTAGGAAAGGGCAAGCACAAACTTGCCTTGTGTTTCGTGATTTGAAAACATACAGCAAGCAACCACTACTTCCAAACCCAAGTCATCTCACTTTTGTGTCACACATGTTATGTTGAAATTAGCCTTATCCTGACAATACCCTACTAAAACCTCTTGCTGCAATGATGAAGGAACCATTCTGTTTTCTGCGAGAAAGTCTGCTAGTGCTGGTATTTGCATACCCTGAATTATTGGGGCCCATTAGTAATGAACATGAACTGGGTAAGTTGCAGATGACTAATAAAACAAGACAAAATAGCCGAGTAGGACTTGTTGCTGGGTGGGAAAACATAATGTGTTAGGTATTTGCGTACCCTGAATTATTGGGGCCTGTTAGTTGTGAGTCGACATTTATAAGTTAGATGGCTAAAAAAGGACAAAATACGTGAGTAGGACTTGTTGCTTGGCAAGTTGGTTCATGTTTAAGGGGTAATAGGGCCCGACCTTTGCTTCGTACTCATACTTTCTCAAGTCTTCGTTTCATGTTTGCGCCAACGTGTGTATCCTTTTACAAGACAAAATACCTCGCTTTTTCCCAGTGTTCCCACCTTGCTCATGCTTTGCAAGCTTTGTGGGTACAAGCGTTCTGTTTGTGCGATTCTCTTTGTCCCACCCTCAGAGCTGGACCACAGGGAAGGGGGCCAAGTTGTTCTCGCGGCAGACGGGACGGGTCACGAGGGTCGCCCGGGGCGCCGGGGTCACCTCCCGGGAGGTGCAGGAGCTTCCTGGCGCAGTACACCAAGTTTGCCGCCATGGTGAAGAAGATGGGCGGCATCAAGGGCCTCTTCAAGGGTGAGTTGTGCCCACTACAGTTCTACCCGAAAGAGGGTGGGGAAGAGGCAACCGTATGCATGCAATATTCCAAGCGGCAGCAGTGGGTGGAGACCCTCTTGCGTACACATGTCATGTTGGAACCACTTATAGTAGACTCTCATTAAATGGAACCTGAAGGGACCGGGAAAATGTGTTCCATTAATGGCTGGTTCACGCTAGCGGCACGGCGGCTCGCCATTTGCCGTTTGCCGTTCTCAGGCTGCCGTGCGTGGGCTGTTTCGTTCGCGCACGTCCTGCCGTTCCTTGCCGTTCGGAGAATAGGTCCGAGACCCATTTTCTTGCCGCTTTTCCCGTTTGCCGGAGAGCGACGCGGCCAAGCAGCGACGGAGGATCTACATCGATGAGCTGCGTCGCCTGCTTTCGGCTTTCCCGTCGTCCGCGTCTGCTGCGGGACACTTCCCGAGCTGCTTGCTTCTTGCTATGCGGTTTTCATGCTGGAAGTGCGGATGTCGTCGCCATCGTTGCCCAGCATCGTTCCAGCAGTTAATAGAGCGTTTTAGTCTGTCTGGTATTGAAAAACGCGCAGCGTTAAACCCAAATAACGTGTCCCCAAGCTGGTGCCTGGACAAGTGGCGCCAGCTATCCAGGATTAGAAACAACTAACAAACGCATAATTTATGCCCTCCGAGATTTGGGTAGCACCCATCGCCACTCGCTAAGTTTACGACATCGATTATTTGAGTATGGCTCTAAAAAACGGTGCCGAATCGATCCGAATACTGTGTTGTCGAAGCTTAAGGACATGAATCTAAAGAGAATGGAAGCGTCAGTTCGGAGCTTACAAGCTACAGAGCGCACGACGGCCTCTTGATAGATTCGATGTGGTCAACAACTGGATTCGGAAGTGCAGCCATGTTTTTAGGAGGCGCGAATGCCTTGCCGGCGAAGCTTGCCGTGTACTTTGAACAGCGCTCGCGCTGCGGCGGCGGCCGACGGTCTACGGCACCGCGCCGTTACGGCAGGCTTGCCGCTACCGTGAACCAGCCATAACAGGAGTTCTGTTTACTGAGAGGTGAGCTGGGTTGTGGCATTCAGGTATGAAACCAATAATATCAGAGGCAGTTGTTCCATTTGAGCAGCAGTTCCATATGAGCAGCAGTTGTCTATCATATTTCCATTTACTGATACTGTATTTCATGAAAACATGTCCGAAATATATTTTGGCTGTGCAAATAAGGCATTGATATTTACAGTGAGGCTGTATACGGTGGTGGAAAATTGTGGTGGTCCACGAGTGCGCATAAATTATAATGAAGAAGCAATGCTAGTCTATGCTACTTTAAATCACTCTTGCACTAGCTTCTTTTAATGTTTTGTCAGCATATATAGCTAGGGGATGTTACCTACCATAGCATGAACTGCTACCTTTAGGTTTTTCTTAATATCCTTTATGCTAACATCACCAAATGCAAAGTTTCAAGCACGTGTCATGTGCCGATAGAGAAATCAAAAGCTACAACAGAAGATACTTCGATAGGTCTCAGTTTGTGATGAACACCAGTGTGGCACGATTAGTTAACCATCTGTACTGAGTGCTTGGACAGTGATTTTTCATATTTATTGCAATATATGAGCACTCCAGGGGCATTTTCGTCATCATTGAGGGGGTTCTGTAGAAGCTGCAAATCGGCAACTTCGCATCGCGCATCGAATGTTCTACGTTCAAACGAAAGCATGTGATGGGAGCCTGCAATCTTGGCTGAGGTGGGGATTAAATGTGCCAGCCATCTTTTGTCTCATGAAAGGCCCATCATGGGACCGGGGTGTTGGAAAGGGGGTTTTTGCATGGCTCCAGCAAGAACTGCATACATCAGTCAACCGAATGTGGTTGCTCGCGCCCAGTCTTGACACGGTTTGTGGGCAGCTCATACCTTTGTGCATACTGTATTTTAACTGCTTAATTTGAGTAGAATTGATGAACAGCACGATGGTTGCTTTGTTCAGTGCAGTGGCTGCATTTTCTTACGGCAGTGTTTGCAAATTACATCAGGTCAGATGCTAAAGGCGTTAGCGACTGGCTTTACTTCGTATAATATGGTAAAATGCCACTTGGATGGACGTCAGTGGAACGAACTATTCAGTTGTACAAACTTTTTTGAAATCCCTGCTGAAACACCATTGGACCCGATGCTAACGCATTTCAGTTTTACGAAATATAATGCAGAGCGCATTTCAGTTCTACAAACATATTCTTTACACCATCCAATGCATCCCACATCGTATTGATCACAAGTACAACCATACTTTCTGTAGCATAGCGTTGCCGTGGTCTTTGCGGTGAGTTTCGCCAGTGGCATGCGCCAGTGCTCATCGTGGTAGGCCATTCTTTAACGCTGATAATGGTGCTTCATACCACATGACCAACAGTCTGACCACTTCGGCTTTGAACTTGGATTGGCTTGCTACGTATTTTCGTAACGAAATCAACCAAACAGAGCCACAGCTGCAGTGACAGCTGCAGCCCTGCAACAGTGTGCTC
>JALIZH010001122.1:0-38818 GCA_030522465.1 Rhipicephalus appendiculatus | reverse complement strand
TAGCGGATTCTACGGAGCTATTGTCCAAGAAAGTAATTTACCAGTGCCACCTATACAGGT
The DNA here is from genome assembly GCA_030522465.1 of Rhipicephalus appendiculatus. NCBI lineage: Eukaryota > Metazoa > Arthropoda > Arachnida > Ixodida > Ixodidae > Rhipicephalus > Rhipicephalus appendiculatus. Next base: position 38,758 of record JALIZH010001122.1, on the reverse strand, counting down.
GTGGCGTACTTTTCTTCTTCTTCTGGCGCATAACAATTTGGCACGTGAACTGGTAGTGGGGTTCTGCTAGAGAGGGAGGAAGAGGTAGTTCCGAGAATAGCGTGCACGTACAATAAACCACTCTGCGTTTTCTAAACCGTGCTTCAGAGTGCTACAGTTACTGGTGACCCGAACTACGAGCACGACCTTCTATGGAGCAGCGCGAGCATCCAGACGGCCTACACCCTGGTACTCCTACCACGGCAACCGGCCAGGTAACCACTTCGAGTGTCGTAGGAGCTACCACCACCATAACGCTACCGCAGCTGTGGCTTGCCGATCCCTCGTTATGGTTCGTACAAGCCGAGAACAAGTTCCGCATTCATCGCGTCGCGTCAGAAGTTCGCAAGTACGAGCTACTCCTCGAAGCGTTGCCGCCACAGGCAATGGCCGAGATACGCGACATCCTCGCGCGACCACTTGGTGAAACTCCATATACCACCGTCAAACAGACTCTTCTTCGCCGCCTCGTTCAGCCTACGCATCGGCGCATTCAACAACTCCTGAACAACGAAGAGCTTGGAGACAGACGTCCCACCCAGTTCCTACGTCACCTGCAGCACCTGGTTGGGGACCAGCCGGGCTTCTTGGACACAGCAATACTACGTGAGCTGTTTCTGCAGCGTCTTCCACCTAACGTGCGAATGGCTCTTGTCACAGCTCAGCATAAGTCCCTGCCGGAGCTCGCAGAACTGGCTGACGACATGATGGACGTTGCTCCGGCAGTCATCAACGCTGCCCGTCCTGCTCCGGTGTCCGAAGTAGATTCCCTTCGAGAAGCAGTAAAAGATCTCGCAGCTCAAGTAGCCGACTTGCGTCTGGAACTGCAAAACACTCGCAACTTCAATGGCCAGCCTTGTCCACATCGACAGCCTCTCACGTCGCCTTCTCCGCCACGACCACTCCACCAGCCTGAGCGCAGTTTTCCAACACAGACGCCATGCTACTATCACCGACGTTTTCGTGCCGCGGCTCGTCGATGTCTGTCACCCTGTTCGTGGCGCATGGGAAACGCTCAGGCCGATCGTCAATAACTGCGGCGGGCGATCACGGCCAATCATCAAGCCGCCTCTTCTATATAACCGACCGAACCACAGGACTGCGCTTGCTGGTGGACACTGGGGCAGAGGTCAGCATAATTCCTGCTTCCAAGGCTGACCGGCGTCTCCGCGAAAAGTCAACTCCTCTACAAGCGATCAACTCTTCTGTCATCGCAACTTACGGACAGAAGTCTCTGACCCTCGATCTCGGCCTCAAGAGAAAGTTACAATGGCTATTTTGGATAGCTGACGTTCGCTACGCCATCTTAGGAGCCGATTTCTTGAGACATTTTCATCTGCTCGTGGATATGAGCCGCTGTCGCCTGGTGGATGGCATTACCGGTTTGTCGGTCAACGGTTTTCTGTCACAAGCCACGGCCCTAAACCCCACTTTCGTGAAGCTACCTACCTCGCCGTATACAGCTATCCTCGACGAGTTTCCGGAGATTACTACACAGTCTCCGATGGATAAGCCTCCTAAGCACTCTGTGACCCATTGCATCGTTACCACAGGACCACCTGTTCACTGCCGCCCTCGCCGACTCGGTCCCGATAAACTTCGAGTTGCTCGCAATGAGTTCGAGCACATGTTGCAATTGAAGATCATTCGCCCGTCATCAAGCTCGTGGTCGTCGGCACTGCACATGGTTCCCAAGAAGAACAACGACTGGCGGCCCTGTGGTGATTATCGTGCACTCAATGCGGTCACCGTTCCGGACCGATACCCATTACCCAATATTCAGGACTGCACTGCCTTTTTAACCGGCACAACAGTATATTCGAAGATTGATCTCGTGAAAGCTTATCACCAGATCCCCGTTGAGCCTTCCGACATCCCCAAAACTGCTATAACTACCCCATTTGGCCTTTTTGAATATTTAAGAATGCCTTTCGGCTTGCGCAACGCAGCTCAGACATTTCAGCGCTTTATAGACGAAGTCACCAGAGGTCTGCCATTTTGTTTCGCCTATATAGATGATCTTCTCGTCGCCAGCAAGGACGCTGAAACACACAAGGCTCATCTACGCCAACTTTTCAGTCGACTTCGGGACTACGATCTGGTCATCAATGTTGAAAAATGCCAGTTTGGCGCCGCCGAGATCGCATTCCTTGGACATCGCATCACAAAAGATGGCATCACTCCTCTACCTGACAAAGTTGAGGCTATCATCGACTACCCCCCACCAAAGTCCGCACGCAGTCTGCGACGTTTTCTCGGACTCGTAAATTTTTATCGCCGTTTCATCCCGACATGCTCTACACTGCTGAAGCCGCTTGAAGCTCTACTGTCTACTTCGAAAGCTGAGTCGGCTGCTCTTCCGTGGGACACGGTCGCTGATGAAGCTTTCGTCGCCGTTAAGACCCAGCTCGCCAAAGCCACTCTCCTACACCACCCTTCACCAACTGCTCCCACTAGCCTCATGGTGGACGCTTCCTCAGAAGCAGTTGGAGCCGCTCTTCATCAATGGATCAATGGTGCATGGGCTCCTATCTCCTTCTTTTCCCGAAAGTTACGCGACACTGAGCGCCGATACAGTACTTTCGGACGGGAGCTCCTCGCAGCCTACCTTGCGGTGAAGCACTTCAGGTACTTTCTCGAAGGGCGAGAATTCGCCATTCTCACCGACCACAAGCCACTTGTTTCGGCTTTACGTTCCTGCAGTGCCACCCATACTCCCTAGAGAGCTTCGGCACCTCGCTTTCATTGCCGAGTTCACCACAGACATACGCTACGTCAAAGGCAGCCTTAACAGTGCAGCGGACGCTCTTAGTCGCATTACCATCAATGCCACAAGCCCCATCGACCTTTCCTTGTCTTCAATCGCCGAGGCACAAGCATTGGATGATGAGCTTCCACGAGTTCGATCATCTACATCCCTCCGACTAGAGCAAGTTAGCTTTCCCGACCACGACGTCACGCTCTGGTGCGATGTTTCACACAAATGTACTCGCATTTATGTTCCTTCAGATCTGCGTCGTGCTGTTTTTGATACCCTGCACTCAATCTGCCATCCAGGCGTACGAGCTACGCAACACCTGGTCACAGAACGCTATGTCTGGCCGCGCATACGCGCTGACATTCGTGACTGGGTTCACACTTGCACAACGTGTCAGCGTATCAAGGTACAACGGCACACCAAGCCTCCATGGGGAAAATTCCCGCTCCCTGATACACGGTTCGACACCATTCATCTGGACATCGTCGGACCTTTGCCACCATGCCGTGGATATACGTATTTGCTTACGTGTATTGATAGGTACACAAGGTGGCCTGAAGCAGCTCCAATGCCTGACATCACGGCGGAGACAGTTGCTCGTACTTTTCTGTCTACCTGGATTAGCCGTTTCGGTGTGCCATCAACGGTGACTACTGATAGAGGCAGACAGTTTGAGTCCGCACTTTTCACCTCTGTGACATCTCTTCTGGGTTGTGCGCGCATTCGCACCACTGCGTATCATCCTGCATCGAATGGCATCGTAGAGAGACTACATCGTCATTTGAAAGCAGCACTCGCCTCTCAGCCTCATGCCGAAGATTGGGTATCGCACCTCCCCATCGTACTGCTCGGCCTTCGGTCAACGCTGCGACCAGAACTTTCCTGCTCTGTAGCCGAGATGGTTTATGGCTGCACACTCCGTTTGCCGGGTGACCTCGTCAATCCCGTAACTACGCAGTGTGTTTCGGATCCATCATCTTTCGTCCAGCGTCTGCGGGTCTATATGCAAAACTTACGCCCATCACCAACTTCGGCTCACACGACTAAGCACGACGTTTTTCTGCCGTCAAACCTACAGACATCTTCACACGTTTTCGTTCGTGTTGACGCGCCTCGTCGTGCTCTTCAGCCTCGCTATGATGGTCCTTTTCCAGTCATAAAACGTTCCGAACATCATTTTACAATCCTGCGCAATGGGCGCGAAGACACAGTAACAATTGAAAGGATCAAGCCGGCACCCACTATCAACAGCTCCGTATGACAACCTCTTCAAGTGCCAATGGCCACTTGTCCGCAGGGGGGGCCCACCTGTGGCGTACTTTTCTTCTTCTTCTGGCGCATAACAATTTGGCACGTGAACTGGTAGTGGGGTTCTGCTAGAGAGGGAGGAAGAGGTAGTTCCGAGAATAGCGTGCACGTACAATAAACCACTCTGCGTTTTCTAAACCGTGCTTCAGAGTGCTACACAGGTTTCAAGGTCACTCTATAGACATGGACTAATAATGAATATGAAATTCGCTTGCTCCACGATCATATCTTTCTGTTTCGACGAGGTTAGAAAGAAGGAGTGTGGTCCTGAAAGCGTGACTCATCTCTGTGGGCTGATCGTGCCTCGCGGCACTTCGTGCTATTGCACTGACGGTTCGCAATTCTCTCGACCATTGTTCCAAAAGCTGTGGAATTCGTGAGCTCAGGTGGTTTACTGGCCTCGAAATAAACAGCAAGAACAGAAGGAGGATTTCCAGCTAGCACGTAACCTGTAAATACACGCACGGACGCCTACATTTAAGCAGCATGCATATCTTATGTAAGCCGAAGGTCGTACTGATAGTTTTAGGGGTTCATAGTATGCCTAATATAGTATACCTGCAGCCAATAAAATTACAGGACTCGAGGTCTCGGTGCAAGTTCCACCTTAAAAGTATTTTTTGTTCATTTTACTGATGTTGCAGCTTTATCTTAAAGGGGCCGTGCAACACTTTTTCAGGTGATCATCAAATGGCTTCGCTAAAGGAGTTCATTGCAACACGAATCGACTTGCGCGAAAATTTATAGAATCCGTCAAGTACGCACGGAGTTACAGGTATTTGCCGCGCGTTTTAAATGCTTTCTGTCTCCTTTCGGACCAGCGTGCGCTCTGAACGCTGAGCCGAGGGCGGATGAAAATAATAATAATAATATCTGGGGTTTTACGTCCCAAAACCACGATATGATTATGAGAGACACCGTAGTGGAGGGCTCCGGAAATTTTGACCATCTGGTGTTTCTTAACGTGCGCTGACATCGCACAGCACACGGGCCTCTAGCATTTCGCCTCTATCGAAATGCAACCGCCGCAGCCGGGATCGAACCCGCCACCTTCGGGTCAGCAGCTGAGCACCTTAACCGCTACACCACCACGGCGGACTACGGATGAAAAGGGTGCAAGAAGCTACGACCATTCATCAGCGCGAGTCATGACTTTGAGCACATTCTGGTCTTTTTTTTTTTTCTTTAAACGCAAAAGTTACTTTCAGTGCGATCGCGAGCACGCGCGCGGGCACGTGGCGGCACCACTCGGCGGCAGCGGTAACTATGCGGCTCACGATGCTCAAACCAGTTAATGGCCGTACACTTTGAGTTGGGGCGCGGCCATTTGGATTTACGGCATCATTTCTCGAGAGAAGAGAGGACGATTTCTAGCTGACTTTGAGAATTCGTTGTAAATTCCAGGCCGCGTGCTGCGCTATAATGTTTAGCTCACGCGTTCTCAGCAGCATCGACCACTGATCAGCATCGCTTTTGGCCATGCTCAACAAGTGTGGCAGGGTCCCTTTGAGACGACCATTTCGCAATACTCAAACACCAGTTAAGCCTAGACACAGTTATTTGCCTGGTAACCGTTACTTATGAGTGCTGTATCATCACGCGTATAGGAGGAGTGACGTCTCCTCGCTACAGGGTTGCCGTTTGGTGGACATAGAAAGGCGCCAGAACTCACGCCAAAAGTAGCCAAAGTAGCCATGCCATTTGATATTATCGCCGAATTTCTAGCCAAATAGAACAGAAGCGGTATTATCAACAGAGTCTTTACTATTGACAAATAAACCACAAGTTTAAAAAAAAGCCATGGCGCCAACTGGAAATTTTCGTCGCCAACGGAGTCCAAAAGTAGCCAATTTGGCGCAAAGTAGCCACTAACGGCAACCCTGCCTCGCTATCATCGTGTTGCTTGCAGGCGTGTACCGAGGTTGTTGGTAGCCAAACAACTCGCACGCAGCCTCGAATCTGCTTGCCCATAGATTAGAACGTGAGGCGCGAGCTGCGAGCGAAAGAAGCGAAGCACCGTTTCTTCTTCGCACGTGGCTTCCAATGCAGCCCTCGCGTGCTCGACGACACGTGTGGCTCTCCGACAAAACGGCCTCGCATCGTCCTTTCAGTCCGGTTAGCGTCCATCGGCGCTGAACATAGCGATTGCGGACGCGCTCGAAACCGTTTTAAGCGAAGTTTTTCTAACTCCCAGACTTCGGTGTCGTACGCGAATCACCCGGCGCCGGCGACTGTGTACAAAACTGAGACCCTCGAAGGTGCTCCGGTTATATACGTATTTCTATGCGCCGCTTTCCAATAATTGATGTTCTCTCGATCGCGGGCTTCAAAATTTTCCTTGCGCTTCATTTTACGCTTACTTGAACTTTTTTTTTTTTTTTTACACGGTCCTGCCCACATCAATATCAAGAACAACGCCTTTTTATACATCCTGATTTGGAACCGGTAGAAAAGGACATTCTCGAGCACCCTCATGAACTTGTCACATTAGCGCACTGTGGAGTTAGCACCGGATTTGTGCTGGTGAGCAGCGGATTGGCACGTGTGCCTACCACCACTCTCCCTCACCCCATCTCCTCATGAGTGACCTTTGGTCCTCCCTTTCCCTAATGAAACAATCTATCTATCTATCTATCTATCTATCTATCTATCTATCTATCTATCTATCTATCTATCTATCTATCTATCTATCTATCTATCTATCTATCTATCTATCTATCTACCTATCTATCTATCTATCTATCTATCTATCTATCTATCTCTTCTTCTCAACCGAAGCTTTCTGCACCTCACAAAGGGTTGCACTACCTCCGGGATCTGCCCACCTCTGTCCAAGCGATGACGTCATGTGATAACGTCGTCATATGTCCCGATAACTTTACGAACATCATGATGACCTCACAAAACCAACCAAGCTTCGCCCTCCCTTCTCCCCGACCGACAGCAGCTGCAGTTTCTGTACCGCACGCAACACATTCAAGGTCATCGTAACCTACAAGGCACCTAAGTCTTTCGCCTTAAAAACCTGCGGGTTCTGGGCTCACCAGAATCTGAGCCGTCTTGCTATCCGGCCCGAAGGAAAGCGCAACCACACGACAAGTGATGCTGATTGTAGTTCATATCAATAAACTTTATCTGAAGGAAGAGCCTTGTATACGTCTATAAGTGTACAATTGATTCCTTTTGCCGACTGATCATTCCACTGTATCCTCACATTTGCAGGACCCGCCTCGGTGGTCTAGTGGCTATGGCCAGGGTTGCCGTTGGGTGGACATGAAAAGGCGCCAGATCTCAAGCCAGAAGTAGCCAAAGTAGCGATGTCATTTGATATTATCGCCAAATTTCTAGCCAAATAGAACAGAAGCGGTATTGTCAACGGAGTCCTTACTATTGATGAATAAATAAAACCATTTTGAATAAGTAAAACCACAAGTTTAAAAAGGATCCATGACGCCAACTGGAAATTTTCGTCGCCAACGGGGTCCAAAAGTAGCCAATTTGGCGCAAAGTAGCCACCAACGGCTACCCTGGCTATGGCGCTCAACGGCTGACCCGAAGGTCGCGGACTCAAATCCCGGCCACGGCGGCCGCATCTTCGATGGAGGCAAAAATGTTTGAGGACCATGTACCGTGTCCAAATTTACGGAGCCCTCCACTTCGGCGTTCCTCATAATCATATCGTGGTTCTGGGACGTTAAAGCCCAACAATTATCATTATCCTCTTTGCATATATAAGACGCAGTCACTCCGTTTTGCGGTACTAGTGTAGATTCGTATCCGCAGAGAGAAAGCGCAATAGCCGGCGACACATCACAACACCGTAAGCGGCTGACGTCACCTGTGTCCGACACGAGTTAATCTTAATACCTTCCGGCGGTGTTATCCTTTATCTCTACAACATATCGCAGACAACGGAGACAGGCAGTCTCATTACCTTAACACAGGGACCGAGCTCGAGACAAAAACAGCACGTACACAGCGGAAGCATTCGCCGTCTACGAGGAACCTGAAGGAAAAAAAATTATCTCAGAACGAACGCCTTATCGCCCCGCTAATGAAAACAAGCGCTAACTTCGTTATCACGGTGTTTTAATCTAAGTGGCCATCTTCTGCACAACATTCTTCCTCACTGAGCGGACGTCTTTCACGCTATGAAGAAAGTGACATGTCGAATGGTGGTCATTTGGTTTACGACTCTGCTTTGCAATATGGGAACTGGAGAGGGTCAGGGGTGGGGGGTGGGGGGCTTTGGGTATTACGAGGTAATCTCTTAGAGGATTACAGGCCCCCCCCCATTTAGCTAATTTCGTAACTCGGCTCACGAGGACCAATAAAGATAGCGTGCGCGGAAAGGAAGCAAAAAGGGCAAGGTAAAAGCCTAAAGTACATACGAGCCTGGAGACGCCCTGTCGCTGTTTACAAATATTCTCTGGGAAGTGGCGTGGAAGCCTTCCCGTTGGCTCGAATGCGTCTCCGTTCGCTATGCTTGACACGTGAACGACATGTGCGTGGGTTTCTGGTACGCGCGAATTGTACTCACTCGATATTATGGCGTGGTGAGTCGAACTTGCCCGATTTTTTTTGAAACTCATTATACGGGTACGCTAATTGTTTGTGCCATTCGGCTTAATGCATAGAAGGGGCAATAAGCCGCCACGGGGATGCAGCGGTTACGATGCTCGGATGTTGACCCGAAGGTCGCGGGTTCGATCCCTGCCGTGGCGATCCCATTTCTAGGGAGGCGTAATGCTAGAGGCCTGTGTACTGTCAGATGTCAGTGCACGTTGAAGAACACTAGATGGGCGAAATTTCTGGAGCCCTCCAATACGGCGTGCCTCATAACCATATTGTTGTTTTGTACGTTAAAGCCCAGATATTATTATTGTTAAGGGGCAATAAACATCGTTTCCTTCGTTTGCGCCACTGTGCATGCATACTGTGACCACTGTTCCTTCAGCGCCAGAAGCGCCCACAGTGCTCGCCTTCAGGAGTGACCAAATCCACATATTATGTCACCGGTAATAATCTTTGGTAATATTTATCCCCCCCCCTCCCCCCATTTTTTTGTACTTGGGCCGGGCTTTGATCATAAGGTCCGCTATGGGAGGTTTTGGCAGTAATTCGGCGGAGGGGGGGGGGGGCTGAGGTGAAGTATCACCCCCCCCCCCTGATGGACAACCCTGCGCACGGGTAATGCGGCAACACTATAGCCGCACTAGAGCCTCAGACTAATAGACTAATGTGCCACAACGAGCTTACACGGGCGTATGTTCGCACAGGAAACAGTAGTACATGTACGAAACATATATCGCAAAGGGTCTGGGGTTCCCCGATAATAGTTATCTCGTTAATAAACTACTTCTTCCATGTTAAAATGTAAGGTTGTGCACGTGCTAGATACGCACCGTAATTAAAAGAATTTAATAAACACGTACCAATTGACTTTGTACGCGACTGCCCTTGGCTGTAAGCCTGATCTTGAAGACCACTGCGAATGTCGGACACTGTAGCCAACCGCGAAAAGCGTTGCTAAGCTCGAGGACGCGGGTTCGATTCCCGAACGGTGGCAGAATTTAGATGGGAGCGGAGTGCAAGAGTACCCGTGTATTCAAGTTTGGGGGGCACGCTAAAGAACCTCAGGCGGTCGAAATTAATCCGATGTCCCCCTTACGGCGTGTCGCAGGTAGATTATTCCAGTCGATTGAGGTCTTAGGAAGGAATGATTGTGAACATGCTATGGTGTTGTGACGAGGGACGCTGACTTTACGCACGTGATTCGGCAAAGTGGAGAAAACAAAGCACATCTATATGACTAAACGTACAAATCAAAAAGGCAGATGCAAAGGCTACGTTCACACAAAAGCTTTCGCCAGTAAATTCAATGAAAACGCACGTGAACAGCCTTATAGTTGTCTTATTTGTTTTCGTCGGTGGTTTTCGCGTTTGGTGAAAACCCCGAATTCTGCTGTAACGCCATCGCACACGCTAGTGCCTTACAGTGCGACCTCGTAATTACCATTAGCGTTTCTCACGCAAAGTTCGGCTGTGGAGACAAATGACACCACATTTGACAAGAAGACGAAATCGTCGACCGACGCCCCGTCGTGGCGCAATCCCCAGGACGACATCGCCGCACGACAGCCAGCGTGATAACTGCTGATAGCGGCAGCGTTAATTCACCCCAGTCTGAGCGGGAAAAAAACTACGTGCGTCTAGACTCGTGCTCACAACCTCCTAATCTGTTTCGTGCCGAATGACAGAGAAACAAAATCTGTCCGCGGAAAAACGAGGGTTCCTTTTTGAACGTCCGCCAACGTGCCTCTTAGTTCCTTGCAAAAGTGCGATACAAAATAAAAAAGTAGAGATAATACGAAGTTGATAAAAAAGCGTGCGGCCAACGAATCCAATAACAAAGGAAAATCACTCTATTCGGTGTTCACGGTCTCTTTGGCATTCTGACCTACTGACTGACACACCGACGTGTTTAACTGAGACAATGACCCACATTGTTCAGGGCGTGGAAGCATGCTTCTGAACACTCGTCATTGACGTTTTCCGGCGCAATTAGGGCGAGGACCGTCTGTTTTCTGCTACGGCACGGACTTGGGTCTCGGCTTGACATTGAACAAGGACTTCGCGATATCAGTTCGGTCTAGGGAATGACCTTCGACTTTGCCGCCAGGTTAATCTGTACAGGTTCATACAGCGTGGACCGGCCGTTGTTGATCCGGATGTCTACAAAGTCTACGAGGCCAACACGGCTGTCTGCAGCGTCTACGCGTCAAACAGTCGCTCGTACGTAGGCCGAGAAAAAAGGGAATAACCCAAAAAAAACCTTAGCCGTCAGCCCATCACAGTGCCTTGTGATCCCGGTGTAAGAAGGACACATGATCAAAATCAGTCAAGTGAGAAAAATGCTACAGGTGTAACATTGCGGTTCAACTGACTTTAGCAGAATTGAGGTCGATTAGCGACGTGGTGGTTCACTTAATCCTTGAAAGTACGGTATTACGAATTTGATATACTTGAATGTTGCATAACTTAGCGCAACTCAGTGTGCGCATGAAGGAAAGGGACGTAAGCAAGGAACGAAAAGGACAGGCGACAGGATGAGCGCTAGGACATGAGCTCTAGGACATGGTTACACTGAGTTGCGCTAAAGCTGTACAAGATTACGATGCACCATCTCGCCCGATCAGCAGTAGTGATCGATTTGAAGTGCGCAATCTACAGCGAGCCAAGGTAATTATCTCAAGACGCTCTCGTCGGATAACGAAAGGCATCATCCTCACACAATGATGTTAGAATGAGACAAAGCAGATCTTGGGATTCAAGGTTGCTTGGGATTCATCATAAAATTAGGCATCGTAAGGCGTGATAAAAGAAGGTTTGTGCTGTCTTGATCTCTTTTCTTGTGGCCGTGTTTGTACGCCTTAGCTTTGTCTACATGTTATTTTCTTGTTTCATTATTATTATTCATTTAGCGTCCCAGCTCTCCGCAACAGCGAGCATGGGCTGTCACAAGCGTGAACGTGTGATAGCGGGCTCCAAGCCGTCCTGCCCGTCTGGTATCATTGTAGGTTTCTAATCGCGTCACTTATTATCCATAGTGTCACGTGCCGTTCCGAGCACGTCATACTCATGGCAATGTTCCTTTTTTTTTTTCTTCTGGAAATAACCTAGATGCTTTTCCCGTGAAACAAGTGTGTCCTCGATCAGCCGATATTTTCTATTCCCATGTGCTTGTTGAAGGCAACAGAACTCAATGCATGAATTCACGTGGATGTTTTTTTGTTGTTGTTGTTAAGGGCACCAGCAAACAGGGGACTAGTCACTAGTCTCAGGATAAACTAATTGAATGAGCAAAAGTTGCTACATGTACTAGATGTTGTTATTTAGCAGCAGTTGTAAAGTGTGGTAGAACCCGAGCACTAAGCAACTACACTAAAAGTAGGCTTGCATATCACAAATGCCAATAAAAGACTAGTGCAGAAATTCGGCATGACACCTTCTTCAACTCCACGTCCTGTGCTAGCCTTCTCGCTTGTATACCTTGAGCTAACACGTCATTTTGTCATATTACTGAATCTGCCACGTTTTTTTTTTTTCGCTAGTTTTCATATGCTAGGTAGTTTTTAGTCTGACGTTTTCGCGTTAACATATACCACAACGCTTTCGAGTGTTAGGAACGTCTGACTGAACCGTGTGTGCTATGTGCTAATATGAGAGACACTCCGTCACCTCCTGTGCCACTCGTCCGCTAACACGAATAATGCTTGGCTCTCCAGTATGTCCTAGGTACACTTGATTATCTCCCTTTAACAGTAGGGAAGCTCTTGAGAACCTGGCCTCAAAACTCATCAAGTGAGAAAACCATACGAGCTCTTCTGTCATGTTTGTATACGCGACGGACTCAAGTGCTAGGCTCTCAGATATGCTGCGGCATGCTTGAGTACTATCTGGGCTCATAGTGACAGGTTAAAGCGCCTGTAAGGACGACAACAACAGAGTAGAACGCAACACACGTGCTCGTGTTGTGTTCTGCTCTGCTGTCGTCGCCCTTTCAAGCGCTTTACATTGTCACTAGGTCACATCAACAAGGCCGAACGTCAGCATTAATCTAGGCTCACTCCTTCTTCCACTCTCTCTCTCTTTCTCTATTTCTCTGTTGTTTTCCTTTTCCCCTCCCAACATGTCGTAGCAAGCTAAACCCGCGTCTCAGGTATCTTGCCCCTCTACCGTATATTCCTGTGACTAGTGAGCACCCAGCAAGTATTCTACGCATACAGTTTACAAGTAGCGCGTGCGCGAACGGAAAAATTAAGGCGCTCCCTTGTAAACGTAAAAGACGAGCTGCCAAAAGAAGCATTCCTACACGTTGCCTACAGCATCCCTTGTGCAGACTGCGATCGAAGTTAACGTCGGCGGGACAACCAATTTTCAGGAAAGGCTCAAACGCAACATGTATGACGTAAGAAAGGAAGAACGTGTCATCCAACTCCCTGGCCCGACACGCGGAAGTGTCATGAAATAGACTAGGATGAGGCAAAGATAAGAGACAAAGAGAATAAATGGACTTCTCCGTTTTTCCTCGAATCCTTGACAATCCAGATCACTAGGCGCACACACGCAATCGCCACGACGGCAACTTCCCACACGTGTACGCACGTTGCCTACGTCAAATCTTAAAGCAAATATAACTGGGTCATTTCCGACGTCACCCTCATTGTGAACAAGGCTCCCCGTACGAAGTCAGAATGTGTTCGATTTTTAAAAACTTTCATGTGCGGTGTCCCATTTTAATTGCTATCAGCGTAGCAAGCTTCACAGAGTCTATAGCTAAGCCTCCCTACTTTTATTTCATTTCGCTATCTCTTTATTTTTCTGGAGCCATTGCTTAGCCGAGATACGACTTCGGCTTATCTTTGTCTGCTTAGTACGGAAGAGGCATATTTCGCAGTCTGACATAAATCTGAAGCATTCATCAAAATCGGAGGAGCTCGTCGGTGGTGTAAAAATCCCCTGCGCCTATAGTGCGAGGCGAGCTTCGGAAGCCACCACGGTGGTCAATTGGTTGTGGTGCTCGACTGCTGATCCGAAGGTCGCGGGATCGAATCCCGGCCGTGGCGGCCACATTTCGATGGAGGCTGAATTCTAGGGGCCCGTGAGCTTGAATTTAGGAGCACGTTAAAGAATGCCATATAGTCACAATTTCCGGAGCCCTCCACTACGGCGCCCCTCATAACGATGCCGTGGTTATGGGACGTGAAAACCCAAAATATATTATTTTTATGACCTTGGGATGCAGCGTCTGCGGGTCAGTCGTAGCGCCCACACCTCAAGGGTACACCATGAAAGTGAATTCGAAACCGTTTTGCGACAGTATACGTCAACACATCACATCATTTTCAACGAACCACAAGTATTGCTTAACCGCTTGGCTCCTATTTAGGCCGAGTTACTGGTGATTTTGAGCGGAAGTATATGAGAACAAACCGCAGCCTTCTTGTTCGTCGGGCTTCATATTCCCAAAGCTTGCTGAACTGAAGTGTATGTATAGTTCGCGATTGACTGCCACGGCGACAATTGCCTTTTTTAGCACGCCATTCTGTGAGGGCGATAACCCAAATAACGGTCAATAATCAAGCCTTCTCACGGCAGGAAGATTTGGTTTGTATTGACCCAGACCTCCATTTGAATTTTTTTCTGTGTCGATGAAAAGAAATGAAGCAACCATAGCTTGCAGGTGTGCGTTAAGAATCCTGTGTGTCTTCAAATTTCTTCAGTTTTTTTTTTTTTTTTTTAGAACGTACGGTTGTTAAAAAATTGCGATTGTGAGCCGACTGTACAGTATAGCACAACAACAAGTTGGCTTAAGGTAGCTTTATTGCCTCCCACTAAGCACCCAGCTTCTTGATTGTTCAAAAATGAGGAAACATGGTTTTAACATGGCCCAACACGGATAATGTGTTGTTGGGGCATAGGCAGAATTTTTTTTCGGGGGGTGCACCCCCTTCATCTGAAGAGGGGGCCGGGCAGGCAGATGTGGTCGAGTGTCACTTTGGGCTCTCCATGCCATGGCAAAAAAAAAATAAATTCGGGGGGGGGGGGGGGGGGGGGCACGGGCCAGGTGTGCCACTCCCTGACTACGCCACTGATGTGTTGGACTACTTACGCGAGACCGATACTATTTCCTTGAGACTATCACCCCCCGCCAGGATCTTTTCTTTTTCTTGTTTGTCGTGGGTTCGAATCCCGGCCGTAGTGGCCGCATTTTTGATGAAGGCGAATATATTCACGGCGGTGCGCGGCTGAGTGGGCGTGGCGTTCCGGCGAAACACGAAGACGCCGGTTCGGCTTCCGATCGCGCTTGTGGACTTACATATATATATATATATATATATATATATATATATATATATATAAAGGAAGGAATTGTAAACTTAAGGGCTCGTTTGCTTTGTTAAACATAGTATTAATGAGAACTAACAGACAAAGATGCCAAGGAAAGTATAGGGGGAAGCTATTAGAAGTAATTGTAATGCAAATGTGAAGAAATGAAAGTGGACGAAAAGATAACTTGCCACCGGCAGGATCCGAACCTGCGACCTTCGAATAACGCGTCCGATGCTCTACCACTGAGCTACGGTGGCGGTCATCTCCCCGTCCACTTTATGGGGTATATATGTATATGGGGTATATGCCTTCAGATGGTATGCGAGGGATTACTAGTCAGCTGCCCTCTCGTAATAAGATCACGTACTACGTGACGCCTACAGGCAAAAAAGGGTGTTCCACACTCGCCGTAATGGCAACAGACGGCGCTGACTGACGCTCCCACGTTTAAGTACACATATATACCCCATAAAGTGGACGGGGAGATGACCGCCACCGTAGCTCAGTGGTAGAGCATCGGACGCGTTATTCGAAGGTCGCAGGTTCGGATCCTGCCGGTGGCAAGTTATCTTTTCGTCCACTTTCATTTCTTCACATTTGCATTACAATTACTTCTAATAGCTTCCCCTATACTTTCCTCGGCATCTTTGTCTGTTAGTTCTCATATATATATATATATATATACATATATATATATATATATATATATATATATATATATATATATATATATATATATATATATGAGGCCCATGTATATATATTTAGGAGCACGTTAAAAAACCCCAGGTGCTTGAAATTTCCGCAGCCCTCCACTACGACGTCTCTCATAATCATATCGTGGTTTCTCGACGTTAAACCCGAACAGTTACTATTAGTTAACAGCTGATCTACGTCGTCACGTCACCTTCGAAGCAGCGCCACTAATTGTGCAGCGAAAGGTCAGTGCCGTTGTTCAATGCGGTAGAAGCCTGTCGCAAACGGGATGCTGTGACGCGTCATCAATTATCGGGGCCGGATGGTCGGCGAGGCCTCTCGTGAGTGGACACCAGCGAGCGTTAAGTGACAGCGCAACGGCCGAAGCCTCTCGCCGGTGCAGCTCCGTAAGCAACGTCAAGCTGAGAGAGGCTATCGCCAATTCGGAAACCACGGGGACTTCCAAGAAGCCAGTTACGTCTTCCCAAAAATATTTTCGAGGCAACACGACCGGGGGGGCCTTGCTTGTGCAGAGCGCGAAAGAACATGACGCCGGATTCACCGTGACACCGTAGGACATCGAAATCATTTTGACCACCTCGGTTTCTTTGTCGCGCTCCCGTATGTAAGCCCACAACTTCTTTCTCGCATCTTGCCCTCGAAAAGTGCGCTTTCCGATCTTAACTCGAACCCACGTCATCGTGTTTCATCAGAACGCCATGATCACTGAGCCACGTACCACATTGAGTGAGGCGTTGTGGGAGTGTCAACAGAGTGAAGGTGGACGGGTCGAACCGTGTTTCATGTGAAAAAAAAAAAAGAAAAGAAAAGATGAGCACAAACGGCGTATAACTTTGCAAATATTTATAAACTTTCTTTTCTTTTTTTCTGAGTCCTGAGTTGCCACATATACATATAACTCTCTTTAATTATTCAAGGAAGGAAATTTTCAGGGCGCGTTTCTTCGTTTGACACATCATTAACGAAAAATCAGCAGACCATGAAGCCAAAGAAGGTATAGGAGATGTCAAATGCACTGTTTTAAGTGTATTGTAGTAATTGTGATAAAGATGTGAAGGAAGTAAAGTGTACGAAAAGACAACTTTGCCGCCGTCAGGGACCGAAACTGCGACCTCGTCCATGACGGCGGCAAGTTGTCTTTTTGTCCACTTTACTTTCTCCACATCTTTATCACAATTACTACGATACACTTAAAACAGTACAACAGACGTCTCCTATATACCTTCTTTGGGTACCTGTCGGTGGCAAGAGGTACGTCAACTCTCTTGTGGGGGAGACATGCATGGCATGACTCCACGAAGAGAGTATAATGATCTCCAAAGAGAGCTCACGGGACTCTTAAAGGAGTGTCATATACGTGGCAAGTCAGGACTCACAAAAAAGAGTGAAAAGGACTCTATCTTAGAGTGTATGCGAAAGTATTCGCAGTATATGGATATTTGCCAGTCACCGGGATGCTGCTCCGGCACTTCTAAACCGCCGACGATGATCCGCAGCAAGCTGCGCGGTCGCGTGCCCCGCCTCTCCCTTATCGTGGGAGATGTAGCCGCCAGGACTGCGCGGAAGCGTGTTGTGTAAGTGAGAAGGCGCCGTATACGATATTGCAACCCTCGCGTCTTGACCGTCGTCACGGACGGCTGCGAGCGTTTGGTTCGCGAGGCATCGCGGCGCCGCCGGGCTCCTTGACACCAGTTCACGCTGGTTCTCAGCGGAGCTCAACTTTGCTGACTGCTCACGAGAGCAAAGGAACGAAACGAGCAAGGGGGGTGTAAAGGACGTCAACAGTATTGCTTTTCCGGCGTGAAGCGAAAGCGTCGACTGAAACAAAACCGAGCGCAAACACGTACTACACACACACCTAAGACAGTCGTACGCAACGTGCGAAATCCACGAGAAATCGAATAGCCGATGTAGTCGAGAGCTTGACGGGGCACCGTCTGGCCAGGTAAAGTCGTAGCGCAGCGGTTATAAATCTACTCACACTAGCCGAAAGAACGACGAAAACCACGTTTCGGCACCGAAGTTGGTTTGTGAAAACTAAAGAAAGTCACTGCTGCATCAGTTTATGTATTCTAGAACATGAATACTTACATACGGGTCAGAAATATGGTTGGCTCATGAAAATGAAGGTTTAACCTCAATTGAAGACAACGCAGCGAGCCATGAAAAGAAAACTGACAGGCGTAACCTTAAGGGATAAGAAGAGAACAGAGTGGGTCAGGGCACAAATGTCGATTAAGAAGAAAGAGGCGTGGGTATGGCATGTAGCGAATAGGTGAAGATATCCTCTTGTCATTAAGAGTAACAGATTGGATTCCAAGAGAAGGCAAGCCCACCAGGTGGAGACAGAAAGTTAGGTGGGCAGGTGAGATTAAGAAATTTGCGGGTATAACGTGGTCGTCGCAAGCACAGGACCAAGTTGAATGGCGAAGCACGGGAGTGGTCTTTGCCCTGCAGTGGGTGTAGTCAGGCTGATGAGAATTTGAGAATATATCTGCTGAATACGAGACTTCCTCACATAATCAGACGTTCGTTAACTGTTAAGTAAATCTGTAGTTAAATCTTTAGGAAACATGTACTTAATGAGACACAAATAAAATATTTGTGACTGACTTCCACCCGAATCATGAGTCGGAACACACACACAAAAAAAAGTCAGTCTGTGCGGCAGAACTTCTTAACTTCGTTCAAACTTCTCAGTGACTCATATTCATGAAATTAACTACGGAACAAAGCAAACGTCATGCGAACAATTGGTGGGCGCACGGCTGTTTGAATTTATTGCACTAGTGCGCTGAAATTCCACTGATAATGAAATTCCGCTGAAATTTCACTTATCGATGGGAGTTTTGGATCCAAACACAGCAGTTACGGTCCCAACACTGTCTGTGACTTCGGTCAGCAGGATATGCTTTCTCGTTCTGATGCAAGGTCTGTCCGTCTTGCGTTTGCATTGTTCTCGTCGAATACCGTTCACTTCAGTTCGTCTGTCTTAGCGATTGTTTTCGTAAAAGAGGTAAGGTAATGTCGCATACCTGAAATTCCAACGACACAGAACGACCAACTGCCACTGTACCGTTGTTCCACCGTCTGGGATACTTTAGCAGAGAAGCTCTCGGCGCCACTGCAGCGAATGCTTAAACGACACCTGTGCAACAGGGCTAACCAGCAGGGTTGCCGTTGGGTGGACGTGAAAATGCGCCAGAACCCACGCCAAAAGTAGCCAAAGTAGCCATGTCATTTGATATTATCGCCGAATTTCGTGCCAAATAGAACAGAAGCGGTATTATCAACAGAGTCTTTACTATTGATGAATAAATAAAACCATTTTCAATAAG
This sequence comes from Rhipicephalus appendiculatus, assembly GCA_030522465.1. NCBI lineage: Eukaryota > Metazoa > Arthropoda > Arachnida > Ixodida > Ixodidae > Rhipicephalus > Rhipicephalus appendiculatus. The sequence goes on along the minus strand of JALIZH010001122.1, from coordinate 19,702 downwards.
TAAAACCATAAGTTTAAAATAGAGCCATGGCGCCAACTGAAAATTTTTGTCGCCAACGGGCTCCAAAAGTAGCCAGTTTGGCGCAAAGTAGCCACCAACGGCAACTCTGCTAACCAGGTAAATGTAGTACGTATTACGGTTCTTATTACTGCAGTCGCAACATGTCGCAGTAGCAGCATCTGCAGTCGCAGTTTTATGCAGTCGCAGCATAAAAAAGCGATTGAAACGCGATTTAATTGGGTAACTGTCAGCTGAGGGTCTAGTTTCTTTTTAAACAACTCTGTCATTTTTCGAACAAAACAAAGATAGACGTATACTAAGGTGTATGTCATTAGTATAGTGTTTTATAATATAATAGTGAAGTAATTTTACTTCCTTCGCTGTACCAGACGTGCGTCAAGTCGGCCTGTAATATTTAAACGGACCTTGACGTAAACATTCCCGGCTTCATTACGCGTACGCGTTAAGCGTCAAATCGTAAGCACCTCGTTAGGAGAACGGGGGGAAATTTCTCCTATTTCTGAGCATTGTTTGTACTTCATTTTCTCCATACCACTGTACAGCTGTACAGCGGTCTAACAACGCTGTTGGGCGACGAAATGCAATAGAGTTATGCGTTGTTAATGTCCGCTGTGTAAGCGTTCTTTCGTTTACGCACTCACGTTTCGGTCAGGGATCAGTGCGAGATAGCTTTTGACGGCGTGTTCTGCGGGATCCCTCTGAGTTCCATTGAGCGGGGTAAATTACGGTCAGAACGCAACAGCGATGCCCTTGCTGGGCCATTGTGTTGTGAAGTATAACAGAAAAAAAAATGTGTGTTTCATTACATTATAGTACTTAACAGACTTTGTGTTTAACAGTGTCATCACAAAACTGAAAAGGACTTAAAATTTTTAAAAAAGAAAAAAAAAAAATATATATATATATATATATATATATATATAGTCGAACCCCTTTATAAGAGGCACTGATATAAGAGACACCTCATATTATATATATATATATATATATATATATATATATATATATATATATATATATATATATATATATATATATATATATATATATATATATATATATATATATATATATACATATATATATAATATAGTGAGCGCGACAAGTGAATGGCTCTTCTCCTCCTCCTAACGCCCGACTCCGTCGACAACTGAGCCAATTTAAGCTTCATGGTGGTGCATTACATCGCTATGTTTACCACGTAGATGGAAACAAGTGGGTACCCGTCGAACCACGTTCTCTGCAACGTGAAGTTCTGCAAGCTTTTCACGATGATCCAACCGCCGGTCATCTAGGCTATCACAAAACTTACGACAAAATACGAAGTCGCTGCTCCTGGCCTGGCCTCTCTTCAGCCGTTGCCAAGTACGTCGCCTCGTGTGTCCACTGCCAACGGCGAAAGCGGCCCACGACTGCTCCTGCTGGCTTAATGCAACCTATTCCTTGTCCCGTCTCGCCTTTTGAAGTCGTCGGAATGGACTTGTATGGCCCTCTTCCTCTAACATCGAATGGGAACCGTTGGATTGTCACGGCCGTAGACCACCTTACCCGCTACGCAGAAACGGCTTCTCTGAAATCTGGGACTGCCACTGACGTCGCCGATTTCTTTCTGCGCAACATCTTTTTACGCCATGGAGCCCCTCGCGTTCTCCTCAGCGATCGCGCCAAAGTGTTTCTCTCTGCTATTGTTGACCAAGTTCTGCAGTCCTGCAACACTATTCACAAGACAACATCTAGTTACCATCCGCAGACCAACGGATTGACAGAACGCTTTCATCGGACCCTTTCCGACATGATCGCAATGTACATCCACCCCGACCACACGAACTGGGATGCAATCCTGCCCTTCGTGACATTCGCTTACAATACGGCTACACAACGCACTACCGGCTTTTCTCCATTTTACCTCGTCCATGGCCGCTCACCGAGTTTCACTCTGGACGTCTCGTTCCTTTCGGCTCCTGAACCCTCAGCAGCTCCTTTCCCTGAACAGTTTCTATCTCGCCTCGCGCACTGCCGTCACCTGGCCCGCGTCAACACCGGCCTCTCCCAGGACACTCGAAAGTCTCGCTACGGGCTGATTCACACCGGCGACTGGTCGCGCGACCAAGTTAGTCGCTTTGCGACTGGCCGCACAGTAGCTGGGGCTAGAAGCCAACATGGCAGCACCCATGCAGACGCGACCGCCCGCTTCGATGCGAAATCGCGGTTGCTAATCGCCCACTCTCTTCACAGCAATGAATAAATGGGGAAATCAGCTATCGCTTCTTGTCATCTCACGCTGGGGACAAAGCATCAGGTATGTTCTGTCTTTTTTATTGAGATTAGCCGTGTTCTTCAGCCCTGCCTGATAAGCCTTGTCTCCAATAATCTGAGAATGAATCTTGGAAACACTGCAAAGTACCTACGAATACATTGCTCTCGAAGCTTCAGGATGTAGATATAAAGTAAATAAATGCGTAGGTTGCGAACTTTCGGGCCACACAGCGCAGGACGACGACATGATACGTTCGATGCGGAAGGAAACTGCATAAACAGGTGTCGCCATGTTGACCTTTCCGGCACTGCCGTCTGCTTGCTTTCGGCACTGCCGTCTGCTTGCATGCGCGCAGACGGACGCCGAGCAGACGACGCGACGCGACGCGGCGGCAGTGGGCGAGCGCAATAAAAAAAAAAGAAAAAAAAAGCAATGGGCCCGGTGTAAATAAAAGCTGACATCACTTCTGGGCTTCACTGATTGATTCCAGCCGTCCTGCGACTGCAGTCGCGCGACTGAAAAGTCGCGCAAGCGAGCGACTGAGTCGAAGCAGTCGCTTTGCGACCAAAGCGACTGTTTGCGACCGTTTGCGACTAGTCGCAAAGCTACTAACTTGGTCGCGCGACCGGTCGCCGGTGTGAACTAGCCTTACGACTCATCTCGCCGTGTTGTCACTTTTTCCCCTGGAGACGAAGTTCTTTTATGGACTCCACTGCGCGCCCCCCGGCTTATGCGACAAATTCATCAGTCGCTTTATTGGGCCGTACACGGTCGTCGAACAGACATCCCCTGTTAATTAACGTGTTTCTCCTATTAGCACTCCATCTGGTCACCGTTGCCGTGGGACAGAGATAGTGCATGTATCTCGTTTAAAGCCTTATGCGCGACGCATGTCGTAATACTCTCAGGCGGCCAGGCGGCCGCTTCCACCGCGCGAGGGAATTATGAGGAACCGCTTTATTCAGCCGGGCTCGAGCTAGATCAGCCCGATGATGATATGTACAGATGACGAAGATGTACAAGTGATGATGATATGTAAAGAGAATGAAGAGCCATTCACTTGTCGCGCTCACAATATGTGTATATATATGTATATATATATATATATATATATATATATATATATATATATATATATATATACATACGCAGTCGAACCCACTTATAACAATATTCAAGTGCCACGAAAATTACATTGTTATAACCGATAATTGTTATAAACGGGTTGCATAAAAAAAAGCAAAATGCACTCACCTGCCAAGTTTTCGGACATGATTGTAAATTTGGACGCTTTCACGGCGCCGTAAAGTGTCCTGTAGATATCAATCAATAAGAACGTCCGAAATTTTGGACCCTGAAAATCTCCAATTTTTCGGACTTTTTGTGCCCCAGCACGTTCAACTAGGACCGCGTTTCCACCTGAAGCACGACAGGTGCCGCCATTACTTGGGCGAATATGCAGCGCAGAGATGCGCACTTGCGAATTATGGAAAGGGTCCATGCTGAAGTGTAATGGAGTGAAGCTAATATTAAAGAAAACCTCAAGGGGCCACTGTCACGGCGCAGTGCTGCGATGCCTTTACAAACAAGCACCGGAAATGTGTGAAGGAGTGATAGCGGCAGGCGGAAAGCGCGCCAGTACAGCTTAATGGCTTACAACTCTTATGATAAGCATTTTCAGCCAACTGCTCGGTAGTGCATGTGGCCTAGCGCAGTTGTATTTGTAGTGCACGCATTTAATAGGCGATATAAACGCGCCGCGCCGCCATTCATGCTGCCTCTTTGTCGTAGAGAAGTGTTGCCTTGACGAAGCAGCTCGCCATCGCCACGCCTTTCTGCAGTCAGGTAAGGACTGAGCATGTCATTACAAATGCTTTCACGGCAAACGTGCGCGTGCGTATGAGACAGCAAGCACCCTGGCAGTGACGGCTTGACTTTCGTAGGCAAGTTGCTGCTCAAAGCTTGCTCAGGCAGCCTGTCAGCTTGAGAAATGCTGGGGCGAGATTGCCACAAGTGTCAAGTCACGTGCTTCTCACTGGCTGGCACGAGAAAACTCCATGTCCGTCAGCCTTGCCTGTTTTACGCGAAGTTCGCAGAACTGCGCAGAATGAGGGGCGAGCAAGCTGACTGTGATCGCAGGCAGCGCGGGAAGCGCACTTAGGGCTGCCCATTCGTGTTTTGAAGGGTGGGCCCATTCGTGTTCGGAGCAGTGGGAGGGTGACTCGAAATTTCAACAAGCGGTTTGGTGAAAGGAATTAGGAGTCCTTATCCTATCGAGAAAACGTCACATTGCGCAATGCTCCCTCCCAACTATTCCATTCCTTCATGCCGGGAATTAGACCTTCATCCAACGTGCTTAACAGCGCTACACTTCAGTTGCTACAGGACACAACGACGGTGCCATGCTTTCGTATCCGGGCAACAAGGAAATGTGGCAACGGGAAATGACATGACCTCGATAACAGAACAGATTTTCATATCAGAAACAGCTGATCGCCGTCAAGCTCTCGATCGAGAGAGCCTCAGTTATTGAAAAACAGCGCATACGAATGCGCATGTGGCCGGCACGACTTCGAGGGCCGCACTTCTGTACGATCGCCGGCGCCGGATTTTTCGCGTACGACGCCGACGCCAAAATCTGTGATTTATAACAAGCTTCGCTTCAATAAGCAAACATGAACTGGCCAAACAAGTATGGATGTAAGCGTGTACTTGCTATCGCAATGGAAGCAAGAAATAGCGGAGATGTCCTATGCCGATGTCTTACTCTATACTGTTGGAACGCACACTTCATGTCTCGCGGAGTCGCTACCCTTCGGGCTACGTCCCCTGTCTTTTTCCATATCTTATTTCATCATTTGTTGGTACGCAAACAACAAGCAGAGGCAACGCATGCCAGCCTAGGCAAACAAAGATGGAACGATAAAGGTAATAAGAATATCAAAACATGTAAACTTCAACAACGCACTTTTAGAAAACTCTTTTAACCTATCCTAGTACTAACGAACGGGAATGGAACACGGACGCGTTTCTTTGTTAGACACAACCTGATGAAACCAACACACGATGAGGCCAAGGAAGGTATAGGAGACATCGTCTGCAGTATTTAACAGTATAGCGTAGTAATTATTACATTGATGGAAAGGAATTGAAGTGGATGAAAAAGCAACTTCGCCGACGGTAGGGACCGATGTTAACAACCTTCGGATAACGTGTCTGACGGTGTCGCTTTCCCGATCACTTTATCGGGTATCTGTGTGCATGTAATTGCGGGTGTGCTAGCCAGCACCCGGTTTTATCATGTACAACGCCGCCGCCGCCACCGCAATCTTGAAAAAAGAAGCCCCAATTCCACTAAGTACAAACGGAACTGGCAACTCTGCCCCTATGGGCGTAGCATCAACAACAGCAAACGCCGCCCAAACAAACACGATAAGAGCGTTGAGCCCTCTGACAGAACGGTACGCACGACGCGCTCGGATTTTGAGCTTATACTTAGCGCCGGACCTTGAAGATCCCTTCCTTCTTTCCTCCTCTGCCTTGCTTCGTAGTAAACACGCAATGCACGCCTTATAGTATACGCGCGAGTTCTTCTTTGGCAGCCATATATGTGGTGGCTCCTCCTCCGAGCGATATGTGTACACTTGAGACGGCCATATTCGGTCACCGTTTCATGGTGCCGTTTCCGCACTGCTTGCGTGTGCGTGTGTTTGTATACATAGGCACTGGGTGCGAGGGAAAGCTGTCGTCCCTAGATGAACTGATGCTACTGGTCTTGTCGAGAGAAGGAGCGCGTGCTCCCGTCGGCTCGCCGCTGCTCACAGCTGGTTGAGTCCGGAAAGAAGCGAGCAGGACCGGTGCTCTGGTAACAAAAAACAAAAAACACGTTCCGCAAGAGGCGCGGTTTTGTAACAACTTCTGAGAACCTCTTGTCGGTTCATTTCGTGTTGCTTTATCGTTCTCGGTTTATATGTATAAAAAAAGCTGGGCCCCGACAGGCCTCTTCTTTTGCAGAACGTGGAGCACTTGCCGAGTCAGCAACCTAACCTAACCTAACCTTACCTTAACTTACCTTACCTTACCTTATCTGTCCGCCTCGGTGGAACAGTGGTTACGGTGCTCGGCTGCTGACCCGAATGTCGTGGGTTCGATCGTGGCCGCGACGGTCGCACTTCGATGGAGGCGAAATGGTAGAGGCGCGTGTACTATGCGATGTCAGTGCACGTTAAAGAACACCAGATGGTCAAACTTTCCGGAGCCCTCCACTACGGCATCTGTCGTAATCACCTAGTCGTTTTGGGACGTAAAACCCCAGATATTATTATTATTACCTTACCTTATCTAAGCTAAGCACAGTAGACCCTTTTGGTAATTGAAAAGCTAGCTTTCTACGATGCAGTTTGCCCAACTAATGGCGGCTAGCAGTGGCGTACCAACTCGTTCGCGAGTGGGGGGCCAAGCCTTGCTCACCCCGTCAGTCGTGCATATATATATATATATATATATATATATATATATATATATATATATATATATATATATATATATATATAAAGAGAGAGAACTTTATTGTCACTCAATTTGATGTGATCTTTCATATACAGAGAGAATATGATTAGCAGCGTTTACTATCATTATACAGAAAGTACAGCCAGTTTCGCGCATGTAACAATATTACAAGCAAAACTTTTTATACACTACCCACACAAATTTATGCATAAGCACAATATGTCGATGGCGGCCTCCGCAGTAGTATAGATTTGCATCATTCAACGACCTTTCGTTAACGTCTTGAAGACGCTCACTAATAATTGCATTTGTAAATGTAGGTGGCAGTGACTGCACCTTTTCTTTTCCGTAATTCCACACTTTCTTGCGCATTGCTATTATTACTATTATTATATTATTATTATTCTTAAATTCTCAACCACAAGTTTTTAAGTAAGAATTTGAGGTATTATGGGCGTAATACATTCCTTATACTGATCGTATTTGTATTAGCAACACTGCTTGGGGGACCCTGCGGTCCCTCCAAGTAAATACGCCATGCAAACCGTGTAAGAACAAATTTTTTGTAAAAAACTTTGGGTCATTCTAACGTTAATGTACCCCTCATTATTTCCATGCGAATTGGTCGTTAGCTGTTTATGAGTGGTCGAAATTTTCTCGGACATTCGCACCGCACCTGCGCGTAATATGATGTAAAAAATGTCCTTAATATGATTCATCGCATAATGACCACGCATGCACAACTACAAAAAAAAAAAAACTTCCTCATCTCCCGCTAAAGGGAACCATGTGTGGATGCGAAGCAGCGGGGAGATGGTTAGCTTGAGCGGGAGAAACGTCGCCGCTCTCATTTCGCGGTAGCGGCCCGGGCGCTCATCGCGGCGCTGCACAGGAGAGAGAATGAGGCGCGCTCCGTCATTTTTATACCGCGGAACTACCGTGGTGCCCCCCAGCGGAGTACGGAGCTGTCGCACCACCTGTCGCGCGCCGCTCCGTAGAGGATTCCTAGAGGAAAGAACGGGGGGGGGAACCGTAGGAGAGGAGAGAGAGAGGGGACGCTGGAGCTGCTCCGTAGAGTAGAGGATTGCTAGAGTAGAGAAAGGGAATGAGCGTAGGAGAGAGGGGCAGAGGACGCGCATGCGCTGTGGGGATGTCGGACGCAGGCGCCGCTCCGTAGAGTAGAGGATTCCTACAGCAGAGAAAGGGGGTGAGCGTAGGAGAGAGGACGCGCATGCGCTGTGGGGGTGTAGGACGCGGGCGCCGCTCCGTAGAGTATTCCTAGAGGAGAGAAATGGGGTGAGCGTAGGAGAGGAGAGAGAGAGAGGGGGAGGAGGCGCGCATGCGCTGTGGTGGTGTGGGACGCGGAAAGGGAGGATGGACTAAGCCGCCCCCAGACACATGCAAGCAAGATCGAGGAATTGAGTCAACCTGGGTGACACACACCACCTGCCTAGCCATTGCTAAGCAGCCTCTCTGTGCTCTCGGCCATGACTCTGGTGACTGTAGTGGTGGTTGACGGCCTTATATTGTACTACAGTGTTCTGGTTCGCATAGTAGGTGCTTCCCTACTTCATGAAAGTGGCCGGACGCGGGACTCGGGACGGACGCGGGAGGGACGCGGGACGCGGGAGGGACGGACATAGCCCCGAGCATAAGATGCTTCGCATCTACAAAATGCACTATTTTCAATACGGCCTATTTTTGGTCATTTGGTCCTTCGCCATTCGTGAAAACTTTTTGGCGTGTCATAAAATTGCACGCTTGCTACGCGAAGTCACAAATCTGTGAAACCTGGTGGTGTTAAAATGACGTGTGCACACTAAACAGTGCAATGATATGCTGAACAATACCGAAACACTCTTGGAGCACCCGGACAATGTCTGATTCTGAATGTAATTCAAGAATGCTGCCTGCCGATCACGTAGGCAATGGCTAGTTATAGTAGCTGGCGAGATGGATTAATATGAGTATAATAAATATTTTTGGTTGTATAACGATGTTGAGTTGTTTCTGCGCGTATTCGACTTTGTGAAGTCATCCTTGCTGAGAGAGACGGGGAGGAAGAGAAATAAACAGCGCTGCGCATGTGTGCTTCTTTGCCGTCCGAGTGTGTTTTGCCCTGTACAAGTCAATTCGAGATGACTCAAGCCCAACTACCCCGGTTGTCAATTCAGTCTCCTCAGTCCAGGAAACCATGGACCTTGACCATTTCCTTCGTCCGGTAGATCAAGTTGCGGAACAAGCATTAAAGTTGGGATTTCCGATGCACTCGAGTCCACTGCCTTATTCCTCGCCTTGTTCCATGCCGGCGCTATCGCTGCGAGCTACCAGATGATAAGCAAGGCGAATAGATTAATCGGAAACTAAAGCGGAAACCTTCTTTGACTCCTCCAATGCGGTCCAACTAAAACACTCAACACTTCTGCACACTCATCGACTGATAGCAAATGGGATATAGAGCAGCGGTAATGCTATTCCTTTCCAATGAAACAAAATTCATTTCCTAAAACAAGAAGAGTGTTTTATCGGTCCACAAAACGTTTGCTGGCCTGCGCGTATTTGCGTCGATGATAATGCAAATTTCAGGCCAGACAGAGCAGAATAAAGTAATGACAGAGTGCTCTAGCGTTTTAGAACCCCCTGCTCAGCAATAGCCCTTTCTGCAATGCTGTAGCGGAAAGCGCGGAAGTAACGGATAGGCGGCCTGCACTGCAGAGTACGAGGTTGTGATACACGCAAGACAATCCCCACAGCAGAAGTGTAAGACAAATTTCATTATATAGTTAAGTGATTCCTGTATAGAAGTAAAACTTCGCCTCAGTTCATGCTTTCCCAGTGTGGAGCCCAAAGTGACCACAGTCGAAGGTGGGGGGGCTCCACCCCCTAACTTTTCTCAGTGGGGGGGGGGGGTCTCGCGCTCCCCTTGCCCCCCGGTAGATACGCCTATGGCGGCTAGTCAGTTCGGCAAGCAGCGTGTTCAAGCGCAGCTTGCTTGCGCTATGACGTAAAAAACGCAGACTCCGCTCTCTTGATATAAACACGCATAATAGACAAGCCCCAGCCCGTGCAACTAGGACCTCAGCCCCAATTGAAGCGCCACAGGTGCCGCCATTAGTTGGGCGAATGTGCAGCGCAGGCAAACGCTCTTGCAGATTATGAAAAGGGTTTATTTGAAGATGGATTAATGCAAATTGGTGAAATAACTAGAAGAATAAGGATGGGATGGGGCTCATTCGGCAAGCATTATCAAATCATGAATGGTAGTCTACCACTATCCCTCAAGAGGAAGGTATATAACAGCTGCATCTTACCGGTACTTACCTACGGAGCAGAAACCTGGAGACTTACAAAGAGGGTTCAACTTAAACTGAGGACGACGCAGCGAGCGATGGAAAGGAAAATGATAGGTGTAACCTTAAGAGACAGGAAGAGAGCAGAGTGGGTCAGGGAACAAACGGGGGTTAAGGATATCATAGTTGAAATCAAGAAGAAGAAATGGATATGGGCCGGGCACGTAGCACGTCGACAGGATAACCGCTGGTCATTAAGGGTAACTGACTGGATTCCAAGAGATGGCAAACGCGTGAGGGGGGAGACAGAAAATTAGGTGGGTAGATGAGATTAAGAAGTTTGCAGGTATAACGTGGCAGCAGAAAGCACAGGACCGGGTTGATTGGCGAAACATGGGAGAGGCCTTTGCCCTGCAGTGGGCGTAGACAGGCTGATGATGATGATGATGATGATGAATGCAAATAAACAAGGCATGCGTAGGTACGAGTTGAGTTCATCGAACTTGTAGTTGTGACATCTGTGAAGAAAGAGGGGGGAGGAGGCTGAGTTGACTAATACAAATTCATGCCTCGGAAAAGGGCAAAAAAAATAAAAGCTGCGCGCACCTGAACAGCAGCAAGGAAGAATGAATGTTGAATATTGTTCCTGGTTTATTTTTTCCAATTGTTCGTCAGCGTTTATCATGTAGCTGCTTGTCTCGATGTTTATAATATTTTTTTCTGCGCTTTTTGTTGTGACGTTCAAATTGATTGTCATCTTTCTTTGTTTCCTTCTTTCTTTTTTAACAGCGAAGCAGTTCTTATATAGTCGAGGCTTTCATGTCCGGGAGCCGTCGTAGATGGGAAAAGGGTAGGTGCCACTACTCACGACTCCCACCACGCACCACTACGCCCACTGCTGGTCCCGCCACGCCTCCCACTGCTGCTCCCGCCACGCCTCCCACTTCATTCCCATTTCATTCAAATCCCTCTTCATTCAACCAGCTGTCCGCCACGGTGGATCAGTGGCTATTGTGCTCGGCTGCTGACCCGAATGTCGCGGGTTCGCTCCCGGCCGCGGCGGTCGCATTTCGGGGGAGGCGAAATGGTAGAGGCCCTTGCACTGTGCGATGCCAGTGCACGTTGAAGAACGCCAGAGGGTCGATATTTCCGGAGCCCTCCACTACGGCGTCCCTCATAATCGTATCGTGGTTATTAGGGACGCATGAGAATTACCACTAGGGTGAACCACGCTGTGCCGATGAGCATTCGCGCGCGTTCTTCTGCCAATCAATTACGCAGATGGATATGGTTTTCAGAGACATTAACAATGACTCATGTACCTTTCAGAGAACCAAGGTCTGAATACTTTAGCGCTGTCGCCCGCATCTCATTAGCTTACATTTCGGAATACAGCCAGATGACAAACAGGAAACGGGGTTGCTGACGAACGAGTTCCTGAAGCAAATTGTTGACAAGACAATTCAGCCACGGCCGTTCGGTGGCGGTCAAAACAAACGGTCTCTCAAGGGAATACTGAAAGACCACTTCCGCATTCTCAACCGGTTACTTCCTTGGGGTTTCAGTTCTATGAACGTCAATTATAGGAGCTAACGAATGCATAAATAACACGCAGCAGTAGCTTAGGAGCTACTGAACCTGATGTCGCGAATTCGATTCCATGTGACCTTGCTTAACGCTAGAGTGAAAGCAACGTCGCAAGTTAATTATCATAGACGCAGCCTACGCCACTTCACACAATTGGTAAACCCACCAGTGCATACTACACATAATGCAGTCGTGACAGGTTGAAGTGTGGAGTAAGATAATGATTACGTATTTTTCTTAGGGATGTAACAGAATGGAAGAAATAGGCATGTTTCGTGATTTTTTTTTATACTTAGAATAATTGTTTAGTTACTTCGTTGCCATTGGGACCGGCTAGGTATCCAACAAGTACAGGACCAGATACGCTTCAGATCCTTGAGTGACGTCACGCTCATACACGCACACACGAACACACACACACGAAAAAAAAAATTGGGGACCCTTAAGCTTCGCCTTTAAGAGTTGAACGCGATAGCGATATCCTGTCCCTAGTGCGTACTTCAATCACATAGTGCATACTATGTAATGGGCAGCATGCTTCAAACCACGAGCAATTGTGCTCGTGAAATGTTTTCGAACTTGCAATGTGCCCACTACGGGGTCTTAAGGGAATACGCGAAGTAACGTTTGTAATAGGTGGCTGGCTTTAAACCACGATGTCATTGTGATATTCACATGTTCTGATGCCCGATGGCAATGTGCGCTTGTACCACGCAATATTACTGCGATATTACATGTTGTATTTTGACGCCTGTATACAGGACGCGTGTGTTTGTAAAGCATGAAAGTTAATTTCACTGCATTTCCAAGCAGAGGAAGTTATTTTTGCTGTACTTCCAAGCAGACGCATTGCCGTGTGATAGAACACCTGCTTGCCACGCAGACGGCCTGGGTTTGATCCTCACTCGAACCCGGAAATATTTATTATTTATTTTATTTGCATATTTGCATTTCCAAGCAGGGGAAGTTATTTTTGCTGTATTTCCAAGCAGACGCGTGGCTGTGTGGTAGAACAGCTGCTTGCCACGCAGACGGTCTGTGTTCGATCCTCGGAAACTTTTAATATTTATTTTATTTGCATCTTTCTCGATTTTTCGGTCACGGACAAGATGATGAGTTTTCGCTCACAACCAACGACGCCGACGCCGACACCGATGCCGGAATTTCTGCGAAATGAGCCCTTTAGCGCTATCGGATTAAAAAAAATTATGCTCCCATGTGCGCACGCCTATGCCTGTGCTCGCGTGGGTTCGGCATTCAGATGCTTCTTTGCCCTATTCCAACTACTATATTCGAGAAAGCGTGCCTTATATACTTACCTTCTACCTCTATTTTTTTTATATATACATTGAAAAGAAATAGCAAGAGCGCCTGTAGCTCGAGCAGTATATTTCAGTGCTTACTCCATGTACTACGAAATATCTGGCTCCCCATTTTGCTATACTAAGACTAAGATAAGCTGCTGCTGTCTGTGACATTTCGTCGTTCCTTTTTTACTATTTAGTTCTCATTCAAAACTAAAACCGCGAGTTTGATGTTCGAGTTACTGGGTCACGAAGTCTCCGATTAAAGATCGCTGAAAAGGTTAACTACGACGTCCCACATTCTAGCAGTGTCTAATTTTGATTTAATGATCTGCAGGTACAAATGTAGCTGAAGAATATGTTAAGAAAAACGAGCATCCATGTGCTGCGCTGTCTAAAACTAGTCTGCTTCTGGTAAGCACGTTTTCGCTGCTTTAAAAAGGAACAATTCGCTGCCCATGCTGGCGCACTCTGTGCGATGTTCGTTCGCTCGTTCGCTCGCTCGCTCGCTCGCCACAGTCTGCTTGATCAAGGCCACGTCCAATGGCATCCAGAGAGAGAGAGAGAATGAATATAGGAAAGGTAGGGAGGTTAACTAGACTACGTCCAGTTTGCTACCCTACACGTGGGGAGAGGGTAATAAGGCAGCAAACGGGAAAGAGAGAGAGAGAAGTAGATGCACATTGCACACGACACACACAGTGCAGGGTTTCACAAGCGGTCGCTCAGCGATGTTGCCTTCAAGAATTGTAGAAGGGCTCGTGTGGCTTTCTGGGCTGATGTACTTGTAACCATGCACCCAAGATCTTTTCCAGAGTAAACGGACGATCATCCAGTCTTCTCAAGGCACACTGGAGAGTCCGGCGGTCTTGTTCAAAGTCGGGACAGTGGCACAAGACGTGGTCAATGTCGCAGGTGCAAAGCGGACGTGCCCTGCGCTTTGTATTTGCGACTTTGCATCAATGGAGAAAGTCTTGTCGTTGGTCGCCACAAAGAACGGATGATAGAGTGAAAGAAGGCTATTTGTTTTTAAGCTCACGCCGTTTACGGTGCAAACGTGCACTTCGATTCTTCGTCAGCACAAGTGACTTATCCCCTGCTTGAGATAACATGCAAGAACACGTGCTCCGGAAAAGCCTAAAAACGTGACCATTGTTTCTTTGTTTATTTTAATCGTACAGCAAGCTACATTGAGAAGAATGTGCGAAAGAGTAGCGTTTGAGCACAATGGATCTGACATTTTATCAGCGCGAAGGGTGATGCTCAGCACTTCACTATTTTTTCGCATGTTTGTTCAGTTTGTTGTCTATAGCTGACGCAGATCCAAAACATTTGATCGTGCACAAAGCGGGAGCGCTGTGAGCACTTGCCACAACACCGGCAAGCTGAATAGCCGCACGCATAGACAATGGTGTGGACTCTAAGGGCTAAACGTTTTCCCCTTAAGGGGGGTGAAGTTGGTGTGTATGAGGCTGTTGTTACACATAGGAATTACGCAGCTACATGTCTGCCACTTATCAAGACATGATGTGAACTAATGGACACGCGTTCACTTGTATATGAGCGTAATCATTTTAGCGTGTCAGCTTTGAACTTACGCCCTTTGTGCAACCAGAGTCTTTAAAACTTAGCGGTTCTGACTGACACTACCAGAACTACGTGCACATAAAGACTCGATGAAGTGAACGCGAAAGCGACGGCCGCCGTACCACAACTGGTAGAGCATCGGACACGTTATCCGAAGGTTGTAGGTTCGGTCTCTGCCGGCGGCAAGATTGGTTTTTCGACCGCTTTAATTCTCCTCTGTTTATGTCATGATCGCTACGCTACAATTAAAGCAGAAATAATGTCTCCTGTACCTTCGTTGGCATTAATGTCTGTTGGTTTCATGAAGTTGCGTACAACAAAAAAGATAAAAAAAACGACTCGCCCTCGATTCATTCACCATTCTTAGTACTAGGATATGTTAGAAGTCTTTTCTAAACATGCATTGTTGAACTTGACCCGATTTACTCGTAGGATTTTATCGTTCCATCGTTGTTTGCCTAGGCCTACATGCGCCGTCTCTGCCTGTTGTTTGCATACCAGCAAAGGATGAAATAAGATATGGTAGACTGGGGATGCGTATCGCGCCTTAAGGACGCAGCCCGAGGGGTAGCGACTGAGCCCAGCGCTGCACGCTCCAAGAGTATAGGGGGAACACATCGGCATAGGACATCTCCAGCATTTCTTGTTTTCATTGCGATAGCAAGTACACAAGGACGTTCATACATGTTTGGCTAGTTCGTGTTTGCTTATTTAAGGGAGGCTTGTTATAAGTCGCACATTTTGGTGCAGCAGCGCCGTACGCTAAAAACACGGCGCCGGCGAGCGTACAGAAAGGCGGCCCTCGAAGTATTTGTAGGCGCCGATTTACGATAATCGATGCTCTCTCGATCGCGGGCTTGTTGGTTGGGGGGTCAGCGGTTTCTGATGTGGCAATATGACATTTTACCGATGTCACTCGTTATTTCACGTTGGCATGTTTTATTGTTGCTTGGACAGGAACATATGAACGTAAGAAAGAAAGAAAGATCAGGCACATACGCGCCAAGCTTCCCTCGCACCTATATTTGAAGAAAAACAGCGCACTGAAAAAACGAAGACAAAGAAGAGATGGAACACACACACAATATATTGCTCGCCCCCATTTTCCAGGTATACGGTGGGGTATTTGCACTTTTGGCGTGTCACATTAGCGCACTGTAGTCAATACCTGTGCACACACAGGCTTCAGCTAACCCCTTCAGTGGGCCTTCGGTCAAATCTGCCATTTCTTTTTCCATTTATTTGGCGCGCTATATAGTCTAGAATATATCGTGTCCTTTCTTTACCTAAACCAATAATGAATCCTTCCAAGCTACATCACAGAGAAACGTAATGAAATAATTGACGATGACTCGTGTAGTACAGGAACCCAGCGACGACAGGAGAACCATATAGATGGGTTGTCTAATGTATGCATGTGAGAATGTACGTTAGTACGCCAAGTATCCAGGAATGCCAGCATACATGTGCTTTGCGTTGAAACACGTGTGAGTAGGCACCCCTGTGTAGCCTTCACAAAAATTGCGGCATTCATCGACAAGAAACCACACGGCCAACTATTGTGCTCGAACAATAACATTTTATAATCCATTTACGACATAGGCCCATAACAGGGGCTGAATTTCATCGGAGAGCGTAATGTCAGATTTGCAGCGTGGTATTCGCCCACATAAATGTCAACGCCGTATTTCCGGCTTCTTCCTTTGTATACTTTCTGTAAGGTCTACGCTTTTACACTGAAAATGCTGAATGTCGTAAGTATTACTTTGGAATTCGTCGGCGAGCCAAGCAAAGGAGGTGCACAGTTCTCAGAGTGGCCTACGTGTCAGAAGTGAGTCGCGTGCTGCTATATATGCCAGTGCCAACATAGTACTGAAAAATGTGTATGTTGCCATTAAACGTAACAGATTCATGACGGAAGGCGTGCGAGTTTGTGCGTCTCATACGTTCGTGGTGACCTATGCAGATATGACTGCAAAACAGCGCGATAAACGAAGACACAGGGGGGGACAAACAGTATCAGCGTTTGGTCCTGTCTGTTCTTTCTTTGTCTACGTTTCTCGGTCTGTTTTGCAGTCACGAAACCGTACCAACAGACTCAATCCCAGACCCTTTTAAACTATACAGACATAACATCACTTCATTAAGGAGGCAGCCTTAGACGCCACATCAAACGCCATGATCCAATTAACGTCCACGATCAATGATAAAACAAACCCTTCTGGTAGCTGTAGTAGTAAACGGTGATAGCGCAATCTGAGAAAGTGGTGTGACAGCCAGAAGAGCCCGAAGAGCCAGAAGAGCTGATTGGACGCAGAACTTGGACTATTCGGTCGACGAACACCACGGCCGAAACGCAACCCGCGTCGGGTCTCCCCTGGGGCGAGCGTAATCGCGGAACGCGGTGTGACAGTTGGGAGAGGCAGGCGCGCGTCGCAGAGCTATTTTTGTGTGAACGGATGCTATGATTGAGGCCGACGCTTGGTCTAAGGTCGCCTCGTCGGTGTGTGTTGAGGCGTTGACAAAAATTGCACTTCTCCTTTTGAAAACGTGGCGATTTGGAAACGTGGCGATTTCAACGGAAGGGTAGCAATGACGCATTGCAGGAGCTAATAGCGGAGGCCACGGTCATGATGCATTACCACTTCACTTTACCGCTCTTAGAGGGCGACACCACCTCACCGATCTAGAGCGCTGTAAGAGGAAAGTGGGAGATACAAAAGGCGCGTTTGATTAGCCTCCAGAGTACGTGACCGTGGCGCAGTGGATAGCGTATCCGGCTGCTGCTGTCGTGGAGTGAGAGGTCATGGGTTCGACTCCAGGTGATGGAGCTTTATTTCCTTGTGATCTGATCGCGTTTATTTTTTCGACGTCATTTCCGTGACGGGAAATACGTCACTGAAGTCTTGGGGGGGAGGGGGGTGTTGAGGGGTTAAATAAAATCAACTAAAAAGAAAAAGAAGGTGGCCGTCACCTGCGAATCGTCTTAGGCAAATGCGTGAGGTACCGAGTCGCCTTGTTTTCCTTTTTTTTTTAGATAAAATCAAGAGTCGATAATGGATTAGCACATAACTCACGCCACACAATGTGACCTTGTCACGGTGGCTACACATATTGCGTTACTGGAGGCTGCTATTCGCTTTGGTTGCATGACCTTCTGGGACGCATAACCGAAGGGTCTGCATAACACCCATATGCAATGAACTTTGTCTCGCATGATTGTTTTCAAAGGCACTGATAGGGCAGCTTGTTGTTTGCTCCGATTCTCTTACTCAGTTCGTTTGATT
Source organism: Rhipicephalus appendiculatus (assembly GCA_030522465.1). Classification (NCBI taxonomy): domain Eukaryota; kingdom Metazoa; phylum Arthropoda; class Arachnida; order Ixodida; family Ixodidae; genus Rhipicephalus; species Rhipicephalus appendiculatus. The sequence goes on along the minus strand of JALIZH010001122.1, from coordinate 1,860 downwards.
TGATTGATAATGTACTCGCGTCACCCTTCGGAAATGAACAAAGGGTTTTCTCTAGCGCTCCCGCATCCCATTACAATAAAAAAAAACATACACACGCTTGTAGCGACATGACAACTACCACCTGGCAAGGCAACTTACAATTGTAAGTGAAAGCAGCGACAGATAAACAAATCTTTAATACGTATTTCCCAATCCCGAGTTTGACTCAGGTTATCTAATGCGGCATACCACAAAGGAGCGAGAAGAACAGTCTACGCCGCTAGCCCTGGGAAAGTCGTGAAATGGCGGAGAAAATGTTTCTCCGACTCGTAGAACTTATCAACTTCGCTCGAGGAGCATGCAGATAGCACGGCCGCCGTTAGCAGTGTCCGACACGTAGTGATGCGTTAATTACTGCGAAAGATACACCTAATTACCACGACTACTCTACTTGCTTGTTCTGCTGAAGCTCAAGTTGATAATGTTCTTTTTTTTTCTTCTTCTCGAAAGTAGCTCGGCTACATTTGCGTAACTATGCAGGCAAAGCTCATATCAGCCCCTGTCGACAGTGTCAGCACGCCCCGACGACCAGCCGCTTTACGAGCAATCAGCCTTGGAACGCCGAAACGCACGAGCTCCGCGTCCGAGAGATACGAAGGCGCCGGTGAAGATTCTACGAACCATCATCCGTTTTCAACCATTATGGCACTGCTGCGTTTTTCGTGTGCGTCTGTGCGTGTTATTTTAAATGCGAAGCATTTCTTAGCGAACTTCGGCGACTTTGAGCGTATCTATCTATCTAGCTATCTAGCCGCCTACGACTTTGTGCTCTCCTGGCCGTATCGTTAATGGGATTTATACCAAATTTGGTATGGCATAACATGACTGTATGAAGAACATAAATGGCTGGTCACATCATGAAAATCATGAATAATTTGTCATGAAAAGTATGATTTACATGCCACGCTCATGGTGCGCTCGCGGCCGTTTCGTTAGCTTGACATACACCAAATTTGGGATTGAGTGACATGACTGTATGACGAACATAAATGACAAGTGGTAATATGAAAATTATGACTTCATGAGCGACATGACTTGCATTCCACGCTCATAGTGCGCTCGCGGCCGTTTCGTTAGCTTGATATACACCAAATTTGGTATTGAATGACATGGCTGTATGACGAACGTAAATGACTAGTGGTAATATGGAAATCATGACTTGTCATGTGCGACATGACTTGCATGCCACGCTCATGGCGTGCTCGCGGCCGTTTCGTTAGCTTGAGATACACCAAATTTGGTATTGAGTGGCATGACTCTATGACGAACATAAATGACAAGAGGTAATATGGAAATCATGACATGTCATGAGCGACATGACTTGCATTCCACGCTCATGGCGCGCTCGCGGCCGTTTCGTTAGCTTGATATACACCAAATTTGGTATTGAGTGACATGACTGTATAACGAACATAAGTGGCAGGTGGTAACATGAAAATCTTGGCATGCATGTGATCTACAATGCCATTTACATGCCACGCTCATGGTGCGCTTGCGTCCAGTTCGCTAGCTTGACATACACCAAAATTGGTATATCGCGACGTGACTGTATGAAGAACACAAATGACAGGTCGTAACATGTAAAACATGAGATGCAAATTATGTAAAGCATGATTTGCTCCTTCCTGGCTGCTTCGCATTACATCGATTCCCACAGTGCGTGGGATCTGCCGGCTTTTTTTAACCTATGACTCTATCTTTCCCTTGTGTGTCACCTTACTCTTTCACTCATTACCTTTCTGTCTCCCTGTACCGCTTCCCCTGTGCAGAGATGCAAACTAGATTTTTGCGGTCTACCTCCCCGCGTTCCGCATATAATTT
>JALIZH010001121.1:0-15705 GCA_030522465.1 Rhipicephalus appendiculatus | reverse complement strand
AGAGTTCTTTTTCTTTTTCGCTTAAGCTGCCTCCATTTTGTAGGAAAGTTCACCCTGAACTCCCTTGATAGAGTAAAAGATAAAAGATTAAGACGAACTGAGTACATGATAACTGATCGCTGCTTTTCGCCAAATCGATACTGCTTCTTGATGCAAAGCATTCTACGGAAACCTCCAGCCAAGCTACTGCGATGTCTCGGTAGATCTCGTCAGTTTTTCCGGTCTACCTCGCAAGAACTATAATTTGCCTTATAAATTTCTCAACCTAACTGTAGCATGTGCCAGACATATTCAGCATCTATGGAGTAGTAGTAGTAGCAGCAGTAGCAGTAGCAGTAGTAGTAGTAGTAGTAGTAGTAGTAGTAGTAGTAGTCTTGTACTACTACTACTCCGTACATTCTGATGATGTCTTGCATATGCTTCAGTTCGTTGAGAAATTTATAAGCCACAAGATAGGTACTTAGAGGTAGACTGAAAATCTGCCTCTCTTCGGTCGCCTCGGTCAATCGGTCGATAGATAGATAGATAGATAGATAGATAGATAGATAGATAGATAGATAGATAGATAGATAGATAGATAGATAGATAGATAGATAGATAGATAGATAGATAGATAGATAGATAGATAGATAGATAGATAGATAGATAGATAGATAGATAGATAGATAGATAGATAGATAGATAGATAGATAGATAGATAGATAGATAGATAGATAGATAGATATACCCTGAGTTTATAGCTTGGCTTACTACTCTACAATGAACACAATTAATCTCCAACTGCGATACATCCGCAGGCATATTGTGTTCACTGAATCCATTCGCTGATGTTAGCAGAAGAGCTGGCTGCGTCGGGTGCTGAGGATAGCTCGACACACTATAAATAATTTCGAGCTGCATCATTGTTCTTACAGCACAACAAGCTAGAGACATTCTCAGCGATCTTTGCCTGATGTTTTTTGCTCCGGCGCGTATGGACACGCGGATACGTAGAAAAAAATTTCTTGGAACCTTTTTCCTAACCGCGAAGCTGTTTAAGGTAGCCGTAATGTGCCCGACCCTATCTCGAAAAAACCTCGATGCGCTGTTGCCTAGCAACCGCTCACCTCGCGCAGCCGGTGTGACGTCATGTCAAGCTGCGTGTGCGCCGAGGTAGCATCTGCGCGCCGACCGCGCCGAAGCATTCGTGTAAGTCGACTGCACGAGCAAGTCGACTACGCGCCAACTGGAGTGACTTAATGTCGAGCCACTGTAATCTGACCACTGTAATCAATGCAATTTTATAGCGAGTAATTGTTATAGTAATCGGTTACTTATTTTCCGTTCCGTGTACAATTCTGCAAGGAACCGTGTGAGTCTTGTTTAGACGAAGAACACTTCACATACATTCACCTACTTTGTCATGAATATTCTCAAGTTCTCGCATAAACACCGACTGCATCCAAATTGCCAACCTACAAATCACGTTACTCCACATACGGTCTTGCACTGGTGAAACACGAAAGAGACGTTACAGAGTGGAACAGCTTCCGCCAGTGATAACTCGAAAGCACAATGTTGTACTGGCAGCTGATTGCTAGACATTGTATGGGCGTCACATTATGCGTGAAAACTGAAATCGCGCATACATTACGCGTACTGGCGAATGAACAAAGAACATGGTTTTGTATATTTATTCGTTTGTTTGTGAGGCCCTCAGGGTACAGTTTGTACTTCATAGAGGGGAGGGTTGGAAGTCGATTGTAAAAGTAATATAAGTACAAAATTATTTGTAGCAATTTACAATGCAGTGAACAACGCTACCTAATATTAACTTAAAACACAGGGAGTACGCTTTATTACACAAATATGGAAACACTACGTAATAGTAATTAAATACGCAGACTACATCGAATAGGCAACTCCTACTAATAAGCATGTAATTATACCGCTTGCTACGATTTATTATTTTATGTTGATTAGTGAATTTCTGAAACGAAACCCCGAGTTGTTCCTATTTGGATTGTACACGGCTGTATATCTCGCTCAGTGGGAGTGCGAGCGTTGCGGCTGTTACTTGGCTCTGGTCCCAATCTTAAAAGTAAGGGTCAACGCTGATGTTCAACAATACGGTTGCGGAGACCTGAAGACAGCAGATTCTAATTACCCCACATGTCTTCTTTTCTAGCGTTCTCCAGTCACGTCACTGAGAGATGTGACCTGATTGCTTTATGTCCACAGTCGCAGACGTAATATAGGAAAAGAAGACAGGCGACCGCAAGGCACTCTTCTAGAACCGCATAGCATTCGTTGTTTTATTAGAAGCTAACCGGACACACATGCGATATGTTCTTTTTGTTGCTTCTTTCTGTTCAAGCCTTCACGAAAACTCCCAGCTCTCGGACTAGAGTCTCCTTCTTTGGTAGACACCAATGAAGCTCTCGCTCAAGCAGCGTAAAGGGGGGGGGGGGTGGAGTCGATGCGCGTGGGTGGGGACAGGGAGGCTTTATTCGACTGCACTCACGAGATTGCTTCCATGACTTCTTTTTTCCTCGGGGCAACGACAGTCGGTGTGCTCACACAGGTAGAGCGGGTATTTCGCGCCCAATTTCGACTCGTCGTGGTTCTAAATTAGGCGCCCATTTTCTTTTCCCGTAAAGTCGTGGTAAAGACGAGCAGTCTGCGCAGAAGCCCGGTTCAATCCGTAGCCGCCTCCGGCGGTTAAACGACAGAAAGGAAATTAGAGTAGACGACATCAGGCCGTGGGCCATTTAGTTCAATCAAGCTTTTGAATCCGTGGCAGAAAAGAACCTTGCAGAAGTCGGCTATAAAATCGATACAGCTTTTTTTCTTGAATACAGCGCTATTGTTGGCTGTTATTAATGAATTTAATTGACCTGTAATTTTAGTGTAATTGTAATATGTATGTTATTGCCTATTCTGTCTTGTAGGCTATAACTATTTGTGGAAGCAAGATTTCCTGTGCGTTTGCCATGTGCAGCGTTAACCAACAAATTTTTTGAGGAACACAGATGTTTGGGCTAGTCGGTTCTTTGTTATACAATGACGTCATATCGCTCGAAAGTGGAGTCCTGTCGTCTTTCATGTGCTGTCTTTCAAGCGCTGTGGCGATCTTTATAACAAGGCTTTGTCAGAATTGGTAGATAGGCTAATTAAAGAAAATCAAGCTTTGGAACCTTCTGAACGCTATCCGAGACATCTGCAGCCTGTCAAAATATGAGCTCAGACAACGCATGAAAAATACATCTCTGGGTATTAATATTAACAAGCACCTTACGTACACATGTGCTGTGTCCTGAGAAATCGCACAAATAAAAAGTTATTTTTTTCCAAGTGCGGCACTCATGATCAGGAAAATGAAAGCTATTTGGGCGAAAAAATGAAATGCAGGCGCGAACCAAGCCCACATGTTTTGCATTGAACATACGTTATTTGATCTTTGATTAGCAACACCTTCTTCAACCCGTAGACTGCACGGGTTTATGTATTGTTGCTGTATACTCTTCTAGTATTGTTAGCCAGAACCACTCGCAGTCGTTGCGGCAGGTGTGAAATATCCTTCGAACAGGCAACGTAAAAACGAGAACCAGATAACAGAGGCAACAAGATAATAGAACGGCGTCAGAGAAGACACAGGCAAGCTTATGATGCCACCGCAAAGCGCGCGCACGCACCGACACGCACGCACGCGCGCACACACGCACACGCACACACACACGCACGCACACGCACGCACACGCACGCACGCACGCACACACACGCACGCACGCACGCACGCACGCACACACACACACTAGTACTACCGAATAAAGATGACGCACTATTTATAGAGCGTGTCGCCTTGATCCTACACGTTTATGCTCCCTATGGAACAACCTCACGAGTTTCTACCTCCTAGGCCAGGGGTCTCAAACACGCGGCCCGCGGGCCGCATGCGGCCCGCCAGGCTCTCGGTTGCGGCCCGCGGCCCTCTCATGACTGTCTTTGCCTTTTGTATTTTATTTTATTGTTCTTATCAAGTATGTTCCTCAGGTACACAGACCTGACTGGTTTAACGCACTGTTGCGTGAGGCATCCCATGTGTTCACTTTGTTTTGAAACATAACCGTGAAACAAAAATTATATTTCTCAATCGGCGTTCAGATTTGAGTCAGTTTCGAGATCGGTATCGACGTGTTTTTGGAATCCTGGCACCGAACCTCCTTCAGAAATTACCTGTATATGAGAGATATGGGAAAATTTTCTTACAAATGGCAGCGTTTTCGAGCAAATTGTACAACCCCCCCCTCGCCCCCCCCCCCCCCCCCCCCACGCGCTTCTACCTTCTTCACTGCATCGGCCCTTGCGGGACTAAATTGCGTGACTGCGGCCCGCAGGCTGAGTTGAGTTTGAGACCCCCTGTCCTAGGCGATGAAGTTTGAGCCGTGATTTGTATTCCCAGAGTCCGGAATCAATTTCAGGAACACGAAGCAATATGGCGAGAATGACCGGGCTACCGCTTCTGAAATTCATTTTCTTTCCTGCCACATGACGTCTGATATGAAGCAAGGGCTCGCGCCGCGTTTGTGAATGTCTCCGGTGCTGTTCTCTTACAACCAAGATCAATATCGCGTGTTTGACTCCGTGTCATGTTTCGTAATGAGGCTCTGGGCGAAGCTCTGGTTCAGAGTTCGCTTCAGAAAGCGAACTCTGAACTAAAGATAAGCTCTATCATGGCGCAAGCACCGAGCAACACACCTGTTTCTTGCGCAGCAACCACCTGTGGCCTACTTTCGGTGCTTGTGACTAAAATGTGCGAAAAACAAACAAACAAACAAAAAATAAAATACATAAAACAAGGGTGGTAGGGGTTAGGATTCGAGGTAGAGGTGATATGGGTTAGGATTCGAGGTAGAGGTGATATCAAAGCATAAGTTCAGCTTGAAATAGCTGTAAATATAGTAGAGCTTGTGCCATGAAAAATTAGAGAAAAGTAACGAAGTGGTAACTTGAAGTCGTGGTAAGGTGTCGTTGCCTTGGCTGCACGTGGAAAGGTTGTCTTATGCGCGGCGCCCCATGTAGGAATAAATAATTAAAATAAATAAATAAATAAATCAGCAGATCCCACACCTTGTGGGAATCTCATACAAAGCATGTGATATAATTGTCTACGCTGCATTTTTCTTCTCGCTTGGAGCAAAGCGCTACCAAGTAGATGGACATGTGTTTTTCAGTGTAGTTCTTATGTGCAAATCGTGGGCTTACCAGGAACGCCAAATACGCTGACGTTTAACCCTTTCAGTCCCAGTGATTCCAATTGGAATCATAAATTATGTAGGTCAGTCAGCAAGCATCTGGTAAAGATAAAGCGTTGTTCTTCCTCAAGAGCCCGTATTTAGCATCTGCCCTAAATGTGGTGTCAACATGGTACACACAATACAGCGAGGTCACGTCTGAACGAAGAAATCACAGAAGCAGTTGTGCTGTTCGCGCATTTTGCTGAGTCAGCGTCTTCTTTCACTATGTAGAGATAGGGCATTTATTTTAGTTCTGTGCCGGAAATTTGAATTTTGGCTATTGGACATTATGCTATCCTGTCTAAATAACATTTTAAGTAATAAATGAAGTAAAAATTGTGGAAATATTATTAAATAATAATTATTTATTAAATTATTTGTCCCATTAATTACTCTTCACTGGAAAGTGTGAGCAAAGATTTTTTCAGTTTTTTCGAACTACCACGATCATGTGCATCTCGAAATGTAAAAACTAGTTGCTTACATTGAAAATAGTTAATTCGGGACTGAAAGGGTTAAATGGTATCTTATGGTTTAAGGTAACGTCAGCACTCACTGTTGAGCACAGACGTCAGTATTACCGAAACAAAGTGCACTTCACGGTGCGATGATGTGAATATCATACGAAACATTCATTAACCTATTCCTGCGGCCTCGAGCGACGTTTTAATATAGCTTGCTGAATCATAGGAATACAAATGTAACGTTTATTAGCGGCTGCATTTCTTAGTAGGTAAAGGGTATAAGTAATCGCAGTAAGTCATTCTAGGATTGGCGTCTGTATTTCGTAGAATAGATATAGAAAATGCAGTCGTCGTCGGAACTGATATGTGCACGGAGGCATTCGATGCGGAAGACAAGTTAAAGGTGCTCGAAAGTCTGTAGATGCATTTCGTTTTTTTTTTTTTTTTTTTTTTTTTTTTTTTTTTTTTTTTTTTTTTCGTGAGCTATTGTTGATGTTTTCCGGTCAATTCACGGCTCCAGGCAATTCCTAATCCTCAGTGATCTCGGCTTTTCCGTTACACCGTACCACAGCCACGACATTCAGTTAGATCAGGGCCATAAACGCTCCACAAACTTTTCTTTCATACGCCTCACTTGTAACAAGGCTTTCCGGGAGTGATAACAGCCTGGGCGATCCTCAAGTTCCATCGACGCTTCAACATCTACTGAGCTCTTCTTCCTCGCCATCCCACCCCCCACCTCCCCTTCTTTCTTGAAATCGCTGCGTGCTCAGAGTTCCCGGTTACTCACGGGGAATTACGGTCTAGAAAGGAAGGGAGCAAAAATCATGGCTCATCGATTCCCATTTACGCGGAAGTATTGATCCTTTTCGCTGCAAAGGCGGTAATCGGTGCCGGAGTCACGGGCGTTCTCCCCGAAGCACCCAGCCGGATAAAGGAGAAACGAAGCTCCAGAACGAGAATTTGTCTCACGAAGTTGACCAAGGCGAGGACCATAGGCGTGCGCACGAGGGGGGGGCAGAGGGGGCGGCCGCCCCCCTAGTCACCTAAGAAGGGGGGGCGCAAAGTCTGCCCCATACATTGACTTAATAGGGAAGGGGGGCGCTGCGACGAGCCTTCGCCCCCCCCCTGAAGGGGAGCCCTGCGCACGCCTATGGCGACGACAGTGAGTATCAAGGTCTTTCGCTGCTTCTTATCTCTATCCCTCTCTCTGTGTGCGTGACGCCTCACTGTGGTCGACGAATTGGTTCGATGATAATAATATCTGGGGTTTTACGTCCCAAAACCAAGATATGATTATGAGAGACGCCGTAGTGGAGGGCTCCGGAAATTTTGACCATCTGGTGTTCTTTAACGTGCACTGGCATCGCACAGTGCACGGGCCTCTACCATTTCGCCTCCATCGAAATGCGACCGCCGCGGCCGGGATCGAACCCGTGAACTTCGGGTCAGCAGCCGAGCACCGTAGCCGCTGATCCACCGTGGCGGATGAATTGGTTCAATGAATCCATAAGAATAGCAAACATTACAGACCACACAGAATGACACAGGACAACCGCTAGACAATCAGTTCAGTACCGTCCTTTATAGTCGGTGTGTGCTAGCTAGTGTTCTGGATTCATTAAATCAATATCAACTACAACTGAAATGGGGAAGAGTTTGTAGGAATTCATACTGTTTGAAGTTGGGAGGGTGAAGTTGGCGCTCATCCGGTCTTCTTATTCTTTGCTGTGTCACTGTTCTTTGTTCACTATGATTTCAGAAGAATCTAAACCAGCTCTGTCTGTGTCGTCGTACTTTCCCCTTTTTCGCGCTGTTATGATGAGTTGCAATGAACCAACTATCTCAGCAAGCAACCGTTCTAGGAAGATGCATTAACCGTTTCAGACGCCACCTAAGAAGAACTGTCTGTAAATTTGTCAAATCGATACAACGTTACCTCTAGGCACTCAGTAGCCCATTACAACAAAAGTAATGTCATAATATGTTAATTTATGTATGTTATATCAACTTATCCCCATTAAGCTGTAATTAAATATCTATTTATCGCGAAGTCATTGATGCTCTGTTTTGACGTAAATAGAATGAAATCTCAGGCTAGAAATATAGTGCAAGTTTATTTTGGATTATGTCCATTTTGAGATTAGAAAAGCTGTACTTTTCACATGGCTCGCAGGAAGCGGCACGTCGAACGACTCGTCGAACGTGGTAGTGCCTTCAGTAATCTGATCATATGCAAGAGTATACTGCAAAATGAAATTAAATGAAGACAAATTTATTATGCAGGAGGTTCAATTGATCCAAAGCTCACTATATCTCGCTCTTTCTTAGCCCCTAGTTCATACAAATATCAAAAGCAAGTGGTGTACACAGTTGTGTACATAGCGTCCCAAAGGGTTAACGAAAGGTAAGGCTATGCTATTTAGCTCCTCGGGAAGAACTTTCACTGCTTCGATATCCCTCTGGTTCGCCTTCAGATAACTCTGCCACCTTATCCCACCGTTTCCTTCACCTTGCCTTTGTGGTTTTTCGCTGGGGCTTCATCCGTTTTACAATGCACTAACTAGCCCACTTTGACGCCTTTTTTCAAACGGATGCTTCTCTTTCATTGTCACATGAGATATGGCATGTGCTGACAGGTCAGTGCATGCATCCGGTGCTTCATGTTCAACATTACCCGATGCATCCGAAAACACGAATGCTATGGACAAGCCAGTAGTACGACTACCGGTGTACTTTAGCGACATGTGGTGTATGACCACCTGACTCCTACCACACTGCCTGTTTTGGTAAAAAGAGAGTATTCAAGAAAGGCCGGGAGGTCAGCTACAGTATGTCCACTTTGCTACCCTACACAGGAGGAAGTGGATGAGGTGGTAAAAGACAGAGATAGAGAAAACCATCAGTGCGCACTTTCACAGCACAAGCACAGTTCAGCGTGTCACAGTGGTCGCTCAATTCCGCAACTTTCAGGACCTGCAGGAGGGCCCGTGTTGCTTCCTCAGCTGATGAGCTGTAAGGCCTGTCTCCCAATATATTTTCCTTCAGTAAAAGGCCGATCATCAAGTATAGAGCTTTTCTAAGCTCGTATCGACCTGCGGAACGTGGTCGGCCATCCAAAAGTCACACTGCAGCCGGAGTTTTCGGGTGAAAGCCCTTCTTGCGCTGCTTCTCGAGGGAGTCCAGAGTACAACGTGACGTTCTTCTATCTCAAGGAAGCTCGCGTCCTGCCTGTAACGAACCGCGCACTCCGTCCCAGTTTCTTGGACTTATCTTTCTTCACGCATGGTGGCTGATGTCAGAAACAGAGAAACTTTTGGGGCGTAGAGTGCCGCTACTTCCTAGCTCTTCCTCGTGATATACACACACTTACGTTGTGTACACATACACGATGCCTCCCTCCTATACAATGACCACGGAGGAGCTACTTTCGCGAATGTTGGCGAACCTGCGCAGGGAAAGAAGATGTATGGATGTTGTTCTTTTCTTTCTCTCTGCCGTCTGATCGCTTGCCGCGTGCGGTTGGCGGTGGCGCCAGACGCTAGCATGCTCAGTTGGGCACCTGATTGATCAGCTATCTTCCTAAAGGTTCGATGTGTTTTTTGTGTGTTCCCCTCAGCTGCTAACATATATAGCAAGGTGAGACCTACACGTACACCCACAAATAAAGAGATACCAAGGGACAGTGCATAGGAGTATTGAATTACCATAACGGGTGAGAGTTTAACAGTCTGTGTGAGAGAAAGAAGGAAGATAGGAGGCAGAAATTTTAACCAGTGCAACTGCCACGGTCTCTTATGCATTTGCCTAAGACGAGTCGGAGGTGAAAGCCATCTTTTTTCTTCTCATTCGATTGTATTTGTACAACCGAATGAGAAAGAAAGAAAGAAAGAAAGAAAGAAAGAAAGAAAGAAAGAAAGAAAGAAAGAAAGAAAGAAAGAAAGAAAGAAAGAAAGAAAGAAAGAAAGAAAGAAATAAATAAATAAATAAATAAATAAATAAATAAATAAATAAATAAATAAATAAATAAATAAAGAAAAAGAAATAAAGAAAGAAGGTCGTGCACGCGCACGCCAAACTTCGCTTTCCCTCCATTTTCCCTACAGTGTAAACGCTCCTAATTTTATATATCTTCAGCGTTCGCCAGCCGGGATAACGCTGCCACTGTTGTCGACGGCAATGAGTAGGCGGACAGGAGAGAACAGCGTTCATTTCGAGGTGCATGTTCGGGCCAGGTGGCTACCACAATATTGACGCAACACGGATTGATGGCGGAGCATTTCATTCCGTATTAATGAAGGCTGACTCCGCGCATGGGGCGTGGCACGCAGCCGGAGAGTCGTATAACCCCGCAAATGACTCGTCGACGCTGGCTCAACGGGCGTGCAAAACAAACAGTTCGAAAGCCGGCTTATTCTTGCTTTTCTTTTTTCATATAAGTTTTTCTCTGTTTTTCCGAACTAGCAACATGCCTGTAGCGATCGAACTCTCGCGGAAGATGCCTTGTGCGGGTCGTGTGGCCTGACATTTTTTTCCGGCTTTTGTGACGCGTGAGGTCAGACACCCAAACTTGATCCCTTTGTGAATTACTAATACTGCTTGCGTTTGCATCAGTTCACTGCTACTATTTCTACTTTTATGTTAGTGAGACAAAACGACAGCGGGAGCCAACGCACTTTGTTCTTGTCCGTCTGGCGAAAACAGTGACCTATGTTTAGCCGCAATTGCGAAGCGATCAATGCCATAGCAACAACTTAGAATGTCATACGAAGTGATGCTAGCAGCTATCTCTGTTGGATCCGATCTCGCAGAGATCTACAGAGCGCTGCTGTAAGCGGTTACGGCCGTTCCAGGGATAGAAGCGGTTTTCGTGCTGTCTGTCGGCTCAGCACGAAGTAAGCGATGAGTGCACAGCGTGTACAAGGGTGTACGAGCCGTCCACCGATGTCTGTCGAGATAGCACGTGCGCCAGCGCTCACGACCGCACCCTTGTGATCAAAGTTCACAGTTGCTGTTCGAGCGACGCTACCCCCCTCCCCGGCTCCCCTTTATGCTCCTACGCCCAACACAAGACGGGCGGGGCATTTCCTCTATGCTTCAGTAGCAACTGACGGCAGGCCTCGCACGCGGGTGATGTTATCGCATGCGGCCTTCGTGCCACGAAGGTGGCTGGCTCGTTTCAACTCTCCTTCAGCCTCGTTCGTCCCCAACGCCAGCGCACTTGTACTCGAGTTCAGAACACGATGATATCCTAGGCTATGTTGTCGATTTGGGGTTTATAGGGAACGTGACGATGACGACATAAACCAGCCGAGTGTCTCCATATAATTGTTACCGCAATAATATGGTTAACGCAATAATGGTATGTTACCGCAATAATGGTTGAATGCTTTTAAACCAAGTATGTCGGACGATAGCGCAGGTTTACTTGTATTGTGAAAGGATGGGGGGTACTGGCTTGCGCAGATTAAAGTTTCTTACGTGTCTCGGTTTATACAAGAACAACAGTAAGGCTCCACGCTTCGACTATCCGCCGCGACAAAGGAGCCAGCGTGTTCCACTACAAGACCGTACTACAGGCCGGTGTGACTAGCAAGGATGACGAAGCACCTACGTCGTTGATTTTGATCACTTCTGAAAGTTACTTTGAACAGCATTGTGCACGTTTATTAGTCGGTACACTCTGAGGCAAAAGGGTGTTAAAAGAGCGTCCGTTTCGTCCCTTTGGGGACTGACGGGGATGACACAACCATTAGCCCCTTGAAGCACGCACGGCACTGGGTCTAACAGTTAGTCCCCATGCAGTTTCTCCCACAAGGGAACCGTTAGTCCACACAGATCATCTCAATGGACTTACATTTAGTCCTACCATTTACAACTTACCGGCCAACCGTTAGTCTGCACACACCTTGCCGTCCGAACATTCGGTTCGCTGAAATACTCCATTCGGATGAACTTTTTATCCCACTTTCAAATGATCCCCTAATCCCCCCGGGGCGATCTTCCAACTTTCTTGTGTGTGAGCCACAAATGGCGCGGGAAAGAACACGGAAAAAAATATTTATCCATGCGTGTTTCACTCCTTTCGCAGTCAATGCGACAACCAGAGACAAAATTGACACAATGGAATATTTTAGTTTTCTATATACATATACAGTTTCTGATTTGTTTCAGTGAATTCACTGTCAAATGTCCAATACAGGTCCAGCCGCGTTGTCATATTTCGTAGAGTTCTCTTGGTGAAGCTGCTCCAACGGCAGCGACAAATAAGTGATATTGCACGCGTCAGCGCACACAAGTCTGCACATTGCGGACAACGGGGTGCGTCCTGCAAAGCACAGAAAGATTGCGAAGAGTTAGTCGCACGTGACAGAGGGGATGTATTCACGCACATGACAAATACGTGCAAGGTGAAATGAAAACACACGTCTAAAATATGGCATGCAAATTATTTCACCTTGATGCTATAAATTGCAGAAGGGTGTCTTGAAGGGCCAGTTTGTCATTCTTACTTCGTCCCGTTTCTTGCGCTGCCCCCCCCCCCCCCCCCGTCTTATGCTATACATAATCAAATATGCATTTCAAGTGACATAGCGCAACAGCTCAAGTGCGGCAGCCGCAGCCATCACGCCGAGGCGCCACCAACCACCGTGCTGCCAATGAGTCGGCGAGCTTTCTGCGAGCGGCGTCGAACAGCTCGAACAAGCGCTTCAGCCGCCGCTGCCGCCAGCGAACCTTGAGCGAGCGGCAGTAGATCGAGCGAAAGCGGGGCCGCCGCCGTGAACGGCGGCGAGCTGCTTGTGAGCGAGCGACAAGGAAGCCGACGGTAATGGCGACTAGTTTTCACAGAGTACCGTAGCAGAGCTGAAGGCGGTTGGCTAAAGCACCCGCCAGCCGATGCCGGTGCACTTCCACCGCGCGACATACAACCCAGCTCGTTGCCGGCCACCGCGATGCGTTTTGGACGAGTCGCAGCGCGGCGGCGAGGCCACTGCCTATTATAGCGAGCCCGCCGCTCATCCCCACGGCGAACCCTCAATGAGCGAGCGTCCGGGCGACCGACGGCAATGGCAACCAATTTCCACGCGGTCACAAAGCACAGGCGAGCTGACGCCCAAGACGGCCTTCGCGGTGCATTTCGTGCTTGCGATATACAACACAATCGAGCCCCTATCCGGCAATCGCGATGCGTTTCACGCACGCGAGAGGTACGGCAGAATAATGAGTGATCACTTACTGGTGAAAGAACCAGCGCAAATTTCTGCCCAGAGCGAGAATAAAATCATGGATCCGATAAGCATACTGTCTTCTCGGTCGCCATTCCCAGCCGGTGGCAACGCAGCGCCGTGACAACGCTAGAGAAATAGAGCGCAGCGTCGCGGCCTGTCGAGGCCAGCTCCAGACTTCATGGGTGCGGCGAACGTAAAAGCAGCACCCATACAAGCGCACACGTATTTCTAAGGTGCCGCGATGTAGTTCCTACATCGTTGATCTATTGTCGAGAGCGACGCAACCTCCAACAAGCCACCACGAACACAAGTGCGAAGACTGACCCAAGAGTGAGTAGGATGGTTAGTTCCACTCATAACGGTTTGCACAAGGAACATATCTCTGCACACGGCCTGCATGTCCCGCGTGGTTGATGCTTTTGCAAACTAACTGTTTTGCACACGGCACGAATCCCTCTGTGGTTACTCCTTCAACGGTCTCTCTGCGTTCATCGCTCGTGCCTATTGGGCTCCGTAACTCATCCTTCAGGTATTTTTGCTTTAGAGTGTATGCATATTAATGGGCAAATCTGTGAATCGAATCTTTAAAACACACGTTAAAAATGGATTGTGCAGTGAAACAACATTTCATTTCGCTGTAACATATTATTGTGTCGGGAGCAACAATTACGGGTGAAACGTTTTTTTTTATTTTTCCCGACTACCCATTTCTGGGGAAAAGAGACTCCGGTGAGCCGTCAGTGGCGATCCCCAAACCCAACTTTGAAAAGGAATATCCATTTAGCTCCCTTAGCGTAAACGCGACACTCTGACACTGGCCGTAGCTTCCTCGGCGTAATGAAGAAGAAATTAAAATGGCGTTCACGGGTCTCCATGCGACAGGTGCGTTACAGAGCGTCTGCTTCGGCAATCGAAGCCTGTCGGCGTATACAGGAAATCTGTTCGAACATACACGAAGTTTATGCTTATTAAATGGTATTTATAGTGACAGTGATGAATGACGCATCTAATGAGTCGCGAGAGAATAATGACGCTTGGTCCAGACACGTCTCACGCGCCGAGACAGAAACACACGCAGGCGCAGACACCCAATATATTGGCACAAAATAAGATGGAAAAACGTGTTAGTAATTAATGTGCACCATGTATTTTCTAGCTAGAGCAAGTCCCGTGCTTCCCAGGATGAAAACAAGGTTATAGATCGCGTGAGAAAATAAAGGAACGCCTCGCGAATGGCGATTGAAGAAGTAATAACATTTTCGTTATTGGGTTGTACTTGCTTACTGTTTCTAAAACCAGCACCGTCTGCGATTACAAGAAATTGCGAGGACAGCCTCTAGCGAGAACGCTTCTGGCACCCTACCTGTTTTTTCCCTTCTCGGGTTAATAACGGAAACCGGATTTAGAGATCAGAAAGCTAAGCCTGTTGTTCGTTCTAACTCTTTTCGGTGGAATGAAAGACGCTGATTGATAGCGGCTGTTTTTAGAAACAGTCGCAGCACGTTGGTAATTAGAAGTGTTTTCTGACGCGGTTCTCAATTTAATCAAGGAACAAATAGGAACTTAAAAAAAAACACCTTCAAATAAAATAAAAAATTACACCATCTCCCGCTAAAGGGAACCATGTGTAGATGTGAAGCAGCGGGCGCTAACGCTTACACTGGAGGCGGCGTTGACGCTGGCGCTCATCGCAGCGTTGCGCAGGAGAGAAAACTGGGGAGGCGCAAAGCAGGCAGTGATGGAGCAGTGTTTCCTACTGGAACATGCCAATCGCTGCTAATGGGCAATGAGAGACAGAAGACTCCGATTGGACACAGAGACCCGCCATCCGCTTTTAATTAACGCGCCCGCTGCAAATTTTTATTCTTCAACAACGCACAGGAGAAATCTCCCACCGGCACTACTTTGCAGGTCAAGATCCATTGCCATATACAGGATGCCCCAGCTATCTTTAGCCAGAGTTTAAAAATATGCCGACCCACGCAATGACGATGCGACCACATGCATGTTGCTTACTGTTGCCTGGAGTGAGTCAGGCTATTTTTTGTGTTCTGATTAATTGCTTAATTAGGCCACTTTAATTAACTAACTTTTGAAGCAGCAAAGATGGGCCAAAAATTCCAATGAGAAAGTTGTAGATCGGTTCGCAAAACGTCCGATTAGACAGTTTCAAACTAAATATCTGTTAATTATTAGTATTTTTCTGCTAACTACAAATGCCCGCGAAATACAAAAAAGTACCACGTGACAAACCCACTTGCGCGCCTACGCGCGCCGCGATTCTAGTGCTCCCAAACGTTCCGCATGCAAACGACCATAGCGTTTGCGCGATTGTGTTGTCTCGACAGGGCAGCGACGATGGTGGTGGCTGTGCGATGAATACGTTATCGCTGTCATGGACCGGTGCGAGGGAAGCGTATCGTTCGTACGCGGAACGTTTGGGAGCACTAGAATCGCGGCGCGCGTAGGCGCGCAAGTGGGTTTGTCACGTGGTATTTTTTTGTATTTCGCGGGCATTTGTAGTTAGCAGAAAAATACTAATAATTAACAGATATTTAGTTTGAAACTGTCTAATCGGACGTTTTGCAAACCGATCTACAACTTTCTCATTGAAATTTTTGGCCCATCTTTGTTGCTTCAAAAGTTAGTTAGTTAAAGTGGCCTAATTAAGCAATTAATCAGAACACAAAAAATAGCCTGACTCATTCCAGGCAACAGTAAGCAACATGCATGTGG